>OZ024744.1:6173235-6442404 GCA_964016885.1 Eledone cirrhosa | reverse complement strand
TGAACCCTACCACTATAAGACTGTCATACTCTACAGCGTTAAACCTTGAACAACACATAAAAAAGATCAATACTAGAAGGTTAAACGAAAACACTAAGAACTTAAGTACAAAGAACACAAAAAAAAACAGTAGACAATACACTACAGAACATAAATAAACCACACCTAAGTTCGTCCGCAATACTACTCCAGAGAAAACCCAACGTACACAACTGTAACTGCACCTATCCTGACAACTGCCCCCTCGGCAATAACTGCCTGGAAAAAAATATTATTTATAAGTGTACCATTAAATCCGGAGGCAACGAGTGGTATTACGTGGGATCAACGGCAACATCGTTTAAATCTCGATTATATAGGCATTCTTACTCAATAAAACACCAGAGCCAAAGAAATGTAACAACTTTAGCAGAAAAAGCTTGGACGCTCAGGGATAGCGATCAAAAGTTTACCCTAAAATGGGAGAAATTAGCTAAAACCCAAAGCTTTTCCAGGAGCCAAAATTTCTGCAAATTGTGTAATCTTGAGATTTATTACATAATCACACACAAGAAGAAATTGCTGAATAACAGAATTGAACGAACATTATTCTGCCGTCACAGAACTAAAACCCTTTTTTCCCACTACAAGCCGAATATTACATAAAAGAGGGACATCCCCCCAACTATATAAACCTCAATCTAGTTAGAAAAATATAAAAACAATCTCTTCTCAACATATATTAATAACCTTAAATTACCACACTAATAATGGAAAGATATGCTGATGAGAATAGGTGCAAATATGCGATAATGAATGTGTCTAAAAACGTCCATAAGTATGTATATATATGTGAAAATGTATATAAATAAGTAAATATATATATATGTTTGATGTGTATAGTTAGATGTAAGTGTATTCATGTATTAAAGTGCTTATATGTATATATATATATATATATATGTATATATATATATATAGATGTGTATGTGTATGTGTATGTATATATGTACACATAGACTCGGGTATGTATGTATATATGTGTGTGTCTATACGTGTGTATATAAAGATAAGTTGAGTATGAAAATGTATACACATGAACGCGTATGTATGTACATGAATACATGTGTGTATATATATATGTATGCATGTGTATATGTATGTAAGTATGAACATGTTACTATGTGAATGTGAGTATATGTATTTTGTAGAGGTGTGCAAATATATTTGTGTGTGAATGCGTGGGTGAAAGGATACGTACACTTGAAAGAAAAATTTAAGTCTGAATGTTAATTATGTGCAAACACAAAACCAACCACGCATATCTTTACTATCTCTAATCCTTCTATAGATTTAGAAAAATAACCAATAATATATTCTATAAAAATGTCAAAACAACAGATGGGAATCTAATTACTCACTGCCACCAAAAATTCTCACTGCTATCAAAAAACCACTCCCTCAACTATTCTTCTAACAACTTCACCCCTCCCTCCTAATATTCTCTATAAAAACCAAATAGGTCCTCAGTAATATTATTCTGATGAAATGACAGTAAATAATAACATTGAAATATTGAATGTCTGCATAACTAAAACTTTGTAGATAGCAGCTGTTTTCAGGTGATGTAACTGTTATAGAAACACGTGTCAATAAATTCCTTTCAACTAAACTGTATCCATTCAAATCTTTCTATATATATATATATATATATATATATATATATATATATATATATATATATATTATATATGTTTTTTATATATTTCTTTCCGAGACCACCATGGAAAGAAATCTTGAAAACTGATGAAAATAAAAATCTGTATGTATGTATACACATGCGACGATTGTATTTAATGAGATGTAATGCACACACCCACATACACACATGTGCACTCTTATGCACTCATATGCACTCATGTCCACTCATCAACACACTGACTATGTATATATATGTGTATATGTATATGTATATGTATATGTATATACTTACATACACACACACACATATATATGTGTGTATGTGTATGTGTATGTGTATTTCTGCATAGAACATATATATATGCATTACTATACACACACATGTATATATATATATATATATATATATATGCATTATATATATATACGTATATATAAATATATATACATATATATAAATATATATACATCTATATAACTATATGAATGAAACAGTTCTACTCTTGTAGAAGCTATTCCTATATATATATATACATCTATATATATATACCATATTTAATGTGTATGTGCGTAAATTAAATCGAAAATTCGAAAAATGTAATGGAAGAATGGGAAAGATCAATTTCTAGAGGCGCTCCTCGTCAGCTGATATAGTATTTATTAACTAAGATGGAACATTGTATGTATGTTTGTATATGACCGGGAGAGATGACCTCTTAGCCTTTGTCAAGGCAGAATTCTAGGAGAGGGAAAACTCTGATATAACACCTGCAACCCTGATGGTATCCAATGATGTTGACTTGTTCTTCTTTTTGGTAAATATCATCTTGGTTAAGAGAGTGGGACTGGCTTTGTGCAGTGCCTTTGCTCACTATAAAAGCTTCACGGCACAGGCATTGCTTTATATCTGGAGATCTCTCTGCACTTGTCGTCACATGGTACCATGGGCCCAGCACTATGTGTCAATAATTGTCACAAGTGTAGTGTTTGTACCAGAGTTTTCAAGTCGCTGGCTGGACTAAAAAGTCACACTCGTTCAGCGCATCGGTAGGGGTTCTCCTACATGGATATAAAGTAGTGGCCGTACTCGAAAACGAGTTGGCAGCCACCATGTATGTATGTATGTATGTATGTATGTATGTATGTATGTATGTATGTATGTATGTATGTATGTATGCGGCTCAGAGGTTACCTAAGATGTTGATCTTTTCTTATTTTCGGGTTATAGCTACTGTCGCTCAGAGCATGGGATTGGCTCAGTGCACAGTTTTTCCTCACTTTAAAAAAATCTTCACGCACAGGCATTGCACTATGGAATTAATTAATTAATTAATAATTATTAATAATGTCATATCGTGCAATGGTCATACTCGATAACGAGGGGGCAGCCATCATGTATGCATGTCTTATCTCTTTCTCTTAATTTCAAGTATATTTTTATGACCGGCCACCTTCCTGGTGGCAAGGTTGTAAAAGAAAAGAAATTGTCATCCCTTGAATCGCAAGAATGTTTTGCAAATTTTGAAGGTGCCAGCTATCGCAGTCATTTGTAGACTATGAATTAGGTAGCTGCGCTCTTTGTCCGCAAATCCAAGTTCAGTCATACTTTGGTCCAAGCGGGTTGGTATATAACCCGTAGCTCCAAAAATGATGGGTATGAAGCTAAAGGTGTATCTTGGATACTGGATTTGTAAACTCCTCATCAATGGTATGTAGATGTCCTCCTTCTCCTGTATTTTTCTGACAACGTTTACATCAAGTGGGCAGCTGATCTCCACAACAGAACACGTTTTCAATGTGCGGACCAAACAACAATATCAGGCCGGTTGTGCTTTAATTAGGTGACAGATTTTATTTTCAGGTTCCACCAGTATTCCTTAGTGCCATCTGTCTCAATATATTCTTCCTCGTTTGTTGTTAATTTTGTTTTCCGAAGTGCGTTCCAGATGGTTCTAGCTATCCCATCGTGTCTCATGGGGAGGTAGTAGCGAGATGACATTCTTTCGCAGCTGGCAACAATGTGGCTTACATCCTCGATCTTTGTTTTACATAGCCTACATTTATTGTCAGCTGCTGGCCCCCCTCTTTTGTGCAGCAGATATTTGGTAGGGAGTTCTTGTTCCTCTACTGCATAGAGATATCCCTCAAGGTGTGATGTCATAAACTTGTCGGAATTCCATGCCAGGCTTTTTGAGTGGTTTATCCCCTCTATGGTCTGTGTTTTACGTCTCAAGTATCCAAGCACAAATTTTTCTGTAAATTGGTCAATTTTTTATCTTGTTTGAACATTGAATAGGATCTTCCGATTTCTCTGGGTGAGAGATTTATATCAGGCTTTATTCCATATCTCTCCTCCAGATCAGTCGCTACTCTAATGATTTTTTTTCATGCTCATAAACCTGTGCAAGATGGTTGCCAACCTTTTTCCTCTCTTGAAGGTGTTGCTTCAGTGTTACTATCCGGGACTCATATGATGTTAATATGGATTTTAGACCCATGTATGTATGTCGTTGGCGACTAATCTGGCAACCCCACCAAGGTTTATTAGTGAGGAGGGTGACTTTGGACATCCTGCAGGACTAAAAACAAAACCTGTCTGAATTCTAGGAGAAGGAAAACTCTGATATAACACCTGCAACCCTGATGGTATCTAATGATGTTGGCTTGTTCTTCTTTTTGGTAAATATCATCTTGGTTAAGAGAGTGGGACTGGCTTTGTGCAGTGCTTTTGCTCACTATAAAAGCTTCACGGCACAGGTATTGCTTTATATCTGGAGATCTCTCTGCACTTGTCGTCACATGGTACCATGGGCCCAGCACTATGTATCAATAATTGTCACAAGTGTAGTGTTTGTACCAGAATTTTCAAGTCGCTGGCTGGACTAAAAAGTCACACTCGTTCAGCGCATCGGTAGGGGTTCTCCTACATGGATATAAAGTAGTGGCCGTACTCGAAAACGAGTTGGCAGCCACCATGTATGTATGTATGTATGTATGTATGTATGTATGTATGTATGTATGTATGTATGTATGTATGTGTATGTATGTATGTGTATGTATGTATGTATGTATGTATGTATGTGTATGTATGTATGTATGTATGTATGTATGTATGTATGTGTTTGTATGTATGTATGTATGTTCTTTTGGTTTTATAATTTCACAAAGTTTTACCAATAGAGAGAGAGTCGGTTTCTAACATAGACACAAGACTCTCTCATTGGAATTTACACAACATCAACTAGGTAGATATGTATGTATGTCTGCATCTGTAGTTATGGATTTTATTGTATGTGTGGATGTGGATGTTTTCAGTTGTATGTGTGCATGTGTATATGCTTTGTATCTGTACATGTGTATATGCAGTTATTAGATGCAACACTTTTGGAATGTTTTACACAATTTTACTGTTCCATTAATGGATTGTACTTGTAATTTTCTAACTAGTTGTGTTCTTTCTGTTCCTGTAAACCCAGCTTCTCAAGATTTGTATTGAGGCAGTTACTAACATATCCCAGTGCCCCAATAATCACAGACATAAATCTGAAGGTGTAATCAGGGTGGATTATCTGCAGATTTCTCATTAGTTCTGCATAAATATTTTCCTTTTCACTAATCTTTGATATTATATTGGCATCTGCTGGGCAGCTAATTTCCACTACTGTGCATGTTTTCTTCTCCCTGTCCCATATCATAATATCTGGTTTGTTATGCCTGCATTTTATTGGGGTTTTTACTGGAACATTCCACCAGTACTCTTTCATATTATGTACATGGATGTCTTCCACATTGTTGTAGCTTTTAATGTGTTTATTATCGGGGCTATATTTTCTGCGGATTGCATTGTACAATGTTTTGTCCACTACATCATGCCTCATAGGTAGATAGTACCGCGATGACATCTTTGGACAGCTGCTGATGACATGAGTGATATCCTCGATGTTAGTTCTGCAGAGTCTGCACTTGTTATCACATGTAGGTGTTTTACCTGCATCCCTATCTCTTTTGTCAATCAGGTATTTCGTGTTAATCTCCTGTTCCTGGATTGCAAAAGCGTATCCTTCAAAGTGGGAGCCAATATAGCGGTTGTTGGTCCAAGATAGACTACTTTCCTTATCTATATTACTCTCACTCTGGAGTTTCTTGGCAACATATCCATGCATGATATTTTGCTGATAAGCATGCAGTTCTTTATACATGGATTCAATGCAGTAATATCCCTGGGTGTGAATATATATTGTGTTCAGTAAAGGTTGTTTTGGTAAAACAGGAGTAAGCAGAAGAAAGTTCTCTACATTCGTATTGTGTTGTTACGATGAAGATTCATTATAAGAATCTGAGTTCAAATCCCGCCGAGGTTGACTTTGCCTCTCATCCTTACGCGATCGATAAAATAAAGTACCAGTAATGCACTGGGTGATTGCTGGTCTTGTGCCTAAAGTAGAAACAATTATAAGAATAACATTAAAATATATTATTTCAATGGTTCGTTTATGCAATGCGATATGTAATATATGCATTTGTTTTGTTATTGTTGTCACGGCTGTTTAGATCTAGTTGTGGCTGTTTGGGATGGCTATTGTTGTTGTTGTAAAAAGTTTATTATTATCATCGCTGTTGCGGTAGTGGTTGTTAGTGTTGTAGTCAATGTTATTGTTGTTGTTGTCGCATTTGTCGCTGTGATCGCAGTGGTTCTATTGCCCACCCTCAAAGCTTTTTATTTCAATTACTATCTGACGAAATTCCGCAACTGGGTACACTTAGACTAAATGCCTGCAATTTCGACCCCTTTTATTACCCTTGTAAAAATGAGAAAGATATCCTTTTGATAATTTACAGCCTTGAGTCTATACTCGGTGGAAGAAGTCAGAATAGTTCATTGACACATCACGTCTCCTTCCACAAATTGTGAACGCAATGACTGGAAGGACCCTTTTAGGAACTGATATGTCAGCCAGGCACACAACAAGAAGAACATGCTTTTTTTGCCTGCAGCATATATCACATATCACATATCGTTCCCATAGCAACAACAAATGCATATGTCTGTGGCGGGGGGGGGGGGGGTTGTATACGTAGGATATCTATCGCCGTCACTCTCTCACTCTTTCTACACACACACACACACACACACACACACACACACATATATATATATATATATATATATATATATTAGTAAGTAAGTTAATTTTATAATTTTCTTATTTTACGTCTCTCATATATATATATATATATATATATATATATATATATATATATATATATATATATATATAAGTTTGAAGAACAGGCAGATAAAATTTACCTAATTTTTCTTCTTAATTCGTAGAATTTAACTAAAATAATCAATTAAACGGAGTTAAGTTTAAAATATAAGTTTGAAGAAATAATAGGTAAATGTTTATTGATACTCCTCTAACCCCGACTGTCGACAGTTTCGCTTGTACTTCGTGAAAATATCTAATCGGTGCATTATCCATGAGGCTTCAGGTTTATCAAGATAATCCCTCAATTAGGACCGATGTTTTGTCAAAGTCATCGCTGCCAGTAACATATTCCAAAGGGGTGAAAATGATCACGTGGTTAGCGGTCAATATAAAAGTGTCGTGAAGGGTGGACTAGTAGTCAGTAAGTTCATTGCTAGAAGAAGACGCTAGTTACAGCCTAATTGCTTTTTCGCAACCGTAAGTCAATTAGAAGCAAGTATATATTTAAACATAATCATATATGTATATATATATATACATATATGAGTGCTCCAGCCTGCATACTGAGGTGTTGGTATACAACCAACATATACTCAAAATCTCTCTCTCTCTCTCTCTCTCTCTCTCTATATATATATATATATATATATA
The DNA here is from genome assembly GCA_964016885.1 of Eledone cirrhosa. Taxonomy (NCBI): domain Eukaryota; kingdom Metazoa; phylum Mollusca; class Cephalopoda; order Octopoda; family Eledonidae; genus Eledone; species Eledone cirrhosa. The sequence goes on along the minus strand of OZ024744.1, from coordinate 6,434,863 downwards.
TATATATATATATATATATATATATAAACATATTAAATAAAGATGGCGTAAACATACAATACAACAGGAGGAAACATAATAGCACCACTGACGATGTTGCAGATGTGCAACGAAAGAACTTTGTTAGTCTATATATATGTGTTTGTGTCTATATTACATCTGTATTTTTTACCGTTGGTCAGTCAATGGTAACATTGAGGACCGAATAAATTAAATTAACCGATATAAAAGGCCCAGAAGTGAAAACCAACCAAACAGTGAGTGTGTTCTGTTATTAATTCTGGCAATATTATTACACAAATGTAACAATATATATATATATATATATATATATACATATATACGTACATATATATATATATATAAATATATATATATATATAAATATATACATATATACGTACATATATATATATATATATATATATATATATATATATATATATATATATATATATATATATATTTATATATATATATATATTTATATATATATATATATATGTACGTATATATGTATATATATATATATATATATATATATATATATATATATATATATATATATATATATATATATATATATATATATATATGTACGTAAAAAAGAAGCCTTTGTGAGCCCCTTTTTTTAAGTAAAAAGGAATTCAAACACACCCACACACACACACACAAGCACACAAATAAACATACATATCTTTACTTTCTTTATTCAATAGAAAATCTGAATTCTGACACCCCAGCGAACTAACCATATTCACTGAACCAGAATAATTCTCCCATCCAATTTCTCTTGACCATTATCTTTTACTTGTCATAAAATTCTCTAAAAAGGCTACAGAATAGATTTCCAAATAAGGGCGCGAAAATTTAATGAAAACATGTTCACGTGACAGCCATAATTTCATTTATAACCAATCAAATTACGTTTATTAAAAAAGAAAAGCCTTCGTGAGCCCCCCCCTTTTTAAGTAAAAAGAAATTCAAACACTCATATATGAAAAAAGCAACCTGTGACAACCCCCCCCCATCTTATTTGAAGAACTTTGTAACGCAAACTCGCGCGAAATTTGTTATAATTATTGACCAACCAATCAAATTACTTCTCGAAAAACATGGCATTTCGAGCCACTTTTTCCATATAAAACAAGTAACATTCAGAGACCAACCAGATGTGAGAAAAACCACAGACCCTCCACCTCAACTCTACTTTTGAAAAGCCGAAGAACTGCGAAACTGGTAAAGGAACCAAATAAATATATATATATTTTCTTAAAAATAAGACTCCAGTTTCATTTTCGATTTCATCTTTTTTTCTTTATACTTTCACTCGTGTAGGACACCTCGGTTATTTTTCATTTCGTAAAAAAAACATCACTTTCTAATATATGTACGCATATATATATATATATATATTTACAGTACTAACAATTGTTTCATTGATCAGGTGAGTCTAAAGGCCGCTAATCACTCGAAGTTGCGTCACTTGACCTTAAATACAGTGTGTGACTCTGATCAAATCATCGTAATACTGGAGGGTGTAACACATGGCATTGGTATTTATAGATACATCGGAGAATCAAGTGAATGAAAATAATAACATCAATAATAACAGATAATAAAAGATAATAATAATAAAGAAGTTTATAAGGAAAATGGTAAAGATGTAGAAAATTAGTAAAAAATAAGTACAAAATACGATTGCTGATAATAGTAGGAGTAGTGGTGGTAGTTGAAGTTATAGTGGTGAGTAAGTGGATGTGTAAAATAGTGATGATGGTAAAGATAACAATAACATGAAAAGTATACGAAATACGTGATATGTAGTATATAGAGTTTATAAATTGGCGAAATAAAAATGCAAGAGGTACAATAAAATCTCAGAGGATTAAAATAAAAAAAATGAAAAATAAGGAGTAAAAGAGTAAGATATATATATATATATACATATATCTATCTATCTATCTCTCTCTCTATATATATATATATATATAATATATATATATATATATATATATATATATATATATATATATATATATATATATATATATATATATATATATGTGTGTGTGTGTGTGTGTGTGTGTGTGTGTGTGTGTGTGTGTGTGTGTGTGTGTGTGTGTGTGTGTGTGTGTGTGTGTGTGTGTGTGTGTGTGTGTTTGTGTTCGTTTTCTAATTATAACGAGGACACGGACATAGACACATACTCACACACAGACAACTTCCATTCATACATATATATTAGTCTTTGCACTCTAATCATATTCTGTATTATAGAGCGGTAAAATAGAGAGTAAATCTATTTTATTATATAATATACTAGCAGTAAAGCCCGGCGTTGCTCGGGGTCGCTCAGTAGCTGTGTTAAAGTTACAATGTTAAGTTTATTTTTTGGCTTAAAGTCTGTCTGCACGACTGTCTGTCTGCACGCCTAACGAAATTTACAGATACATATATTTTAAATAAACTTATATAATTTTTGCTTTTTTTTACGAAATATTTGCTTGTTTTACGTAGTCTTTAAATAGACTTGTTTTCAAGTAAAAATATTGTTTTAAAAGGCTTTTAAATGGAAATGAAGCAAAACGGAAGCTTAGTGTTCGAACTGATGAATTTTGCAGGTCAAAATTTTGCTGGCTCGACAACTGTTCGTGTATTGTGTTAATGTCATTTTAAACGCTGAGAAAGCCAATGTAAACGCTCAATGTAAACAGAACAAAGGGAAATAACTCGTCACTTACGCTCAAAAATCGATACATTAGATTCGATTTCGTCACATAGGGTGGGTCAATTTGAAATTTTTTTTTCCGATGTCTTCGCTAGGGCTCAATGTACAAGTATAGCAATTTCGGTGCAATTCCGTCAGAGATTCTAAGAGGAGATGTGTGCCAAAAAATCGATAGACAGACAGACAACCACAGCTTTATATATATATAGACTAGCAGTAAAGCCCGGCGTTGCTCGGGGTCGCTCAGTAGCTGTGTTAAAGTTACAATGTTAAGTTTCTTTTTTGGCTTAAAAACTGTAGTGTCTACTGTGCAGACTTGCATGTGGTGTTTTTGATTAATATTCCCTCAACCAACAATATGCCTTATGAAGTTAAGAAAACATAACGATAACCCGAATGTTATAACAAAAGAGGATGCTGGGGATAGAAACTGCACTGGTTATTTATTAACAAAGATCGAAAATGTAAACACTGCAACGCAGAGAAAAACATTAGCGTAACCAAATTATCAGTTATGTCTGTCTGCACGCCTATATCACCTCTCTGCACGACTGTCTGTCTGCACGCCTATATCACCTCTCTGCACGACTGTCTGTCTGCACGCCTATATCACCTCTCTGCACGACTATCTGTCTGCACGCGTATATCACCTCTCTGCACGACTGTCTGTCTGCACGACTGTCTGTCTGCACGACTGTCTGTCTGCACGCCTAACGACGAAATATTTGCTTGTTTTACGTAGTCTTTAAATAGACTTGTTTTCAGGTAAAAATATTGTTTTAAAATGCTTTTAAATGGAAATGAATAAAAACGGAAGCTTAGTGTTCGAACTGATGAATTTTGCAGGTCAATATTTTGCTGGCTCGACAACTGTTCGTGTATTGTGTTAATGTCATTTTAAACGCTGAGAAAGCCAGCGTAATTTTTTACGTAAGACGCTCAATGTAAACAGAACAAAGGGAAATAACTGATAACTTACGCTCAAAAATCGATACATTATATTCGATTTCGTCACATAGGGTGGGTCAATTTGAAATATTTTTTTTCCGATGTCTTCGCTAGGGCTCAATGTACAAGTATAGCAATTTCAGTGCAATTCCGTCAGAGATTCTAAGAGGAGATGTGTGCCAAAAATCGATAGACAGACAACCACAGTTTTATATATATAGATTACATTTAAAGATTTATTTAAATATTTACTCATTCGTTTTTCTTATATGTCTGGTGTCCCTGGCTATGGTCTACATTCTAAAATATTTCATGTTCCCTCTTGTTATAACTAATATTCATTCGTCCACATCCAAGTACAAAGGGGGCAATTTGAGTTATAACGACGTCAGATAGAATGCTTTGTATTATTAGTTCCGGCTCTCTGCTCTCTCAGTTCAAATCCTGGCGTAGTTAACTTTAAATTTCATCCATTCTAGGTCAATTAAAAAAGTACCAGTCTATTACAGGGGTTGGATTCCTCCGCTATATCACTTTCTCACTTCCACTCTATCTGTCACTCTTTATACGTTTTCTGTAAGAAATTTGCTGTATGTGAAAACGGCGTCCTGTCGACTCCATCAAGAGATGCAGGTCTATACACACATATCAAACTACTGTAAGAGTGAGAATTATAAAGTAAAGAAACTAACACAGTTAATTTTCAATGGGGTGAAGAGAGACGTTTCTCAACAGATTAACGACAAACGTAAATGTTGACAGATTTCTAAAGAAAATGAAGTATGTCTATAGATATATGACGTTATGTATATATATATATATATGCACGCGCACATACACACACACATATGTATGTGTGTGTATATATATATATATATGGGGGTCACCAATTGTAGCGACGTGGTTAGTCAGTCTAGTCACTACTTCTGATCAGATCCGAGAATAGCCCTTAGAAGGACTGTTATCGCATACGGTCTGATCAGATCTGAAGATAGCCCTTAAAAGGACAGTTGTCGCATATAGCCCTTAAAAGAACTGTTGAGGATGGACAGACGAAAGCACAAGTTGAAAGGACGAAGCAAGGCGAGATGTAAATTCGATCAGCTATTTATTTTCACATGAAGCGACGATACGGGGTACAAGTCGTGTGTGAGTGACAAAGCGTGGCAGAGGAGAGGAACAACGATACGTTAGCTGACTCTGCCAAAAGTCCACTGGTGAAGTGTTTGGAACCACTCTATTTATACAGAAATAATCGTTTGATGTTTAGCCGCTGTTTAGGCGTTTATTCTGGTAGGTTTTAAGGGTTCTTTTGTTTCACTGAGGTAGCTAGCTAACAGGTAGATTGCGCTGTATATTTCACAGATGTTATTTCCGGTGGCTGTACATATATATATATATATATATATATATATATATATATATATATATAATAGTAATAAACGGAATATATAACACTATAGCATCGTTATTTATTTCATTATATATATTTCATGGATGCTAAATTTAAGCATGCCTTCTTCAGGCGAAATACTCGTAAGAGTGACCGTATCCGATCAATTCTAACTCATTGTTTATATATTTATAGCTTCACACATACACATACGGACACACACATATATATATATATATATGTATATGTATATACATATATATATATATATATATATATATATATATATATATATATATATATATATATATATATATATATATATATATATATATATATATATATATATATATAAACGGAAAAAATGAAACGAAATTTCATTTCCCACTCTTAGTACGGCTGTTACTTAAATATAAGTATGTATACGCACATACATATATGTATACAGACATACAGTAGTATGTATATATATATACATACATGCACACATATATATATGCACGTATGGATTCACCGAACATTTATTATAATGCTCGGTGTGTTTGTAAACAAACATCCCGTATTAAGCCGTAGTGTCCAGCAACCATCGTTGCTCGTTTTTTCAACACTGACAAAGGAACGCTGTACTAGTTTCAAGATTATTAGCTATCGTCAGCAACGTATACCTTTCTGCCAGATTGTTGAACGTATATACTTACCTTATGCATATTAACAGCTGAGTAGCCCAATTTGCATATCGAGTGGGTTAATCGGCCAGGTGCACCGAAAACGATAAACGGAAAAAATGAAACGAAATTTAATTTCCCACTCTTAGTACGGCTGTTACTTAAATATAAGTATGTATACGTACATACATATATGTATACCGACGTACAGTAGTATGTATATATATATACATACATGCACACACATATATATATGTACGTATGGATTCACCAAACATTTATTATAATGCGCGGTGTGTTTGTAAACAAACATCCCGTATATGCATAAGGAAAGTATATACTTTCAGACGTTCAACAATCTGGCAGGAAGGTATACGTTGCTGACGATAAGCTTGAAACTAGTACAGCGTTCCTTTGTCAGTGTTGAACAAACGAGCAGCGATGGTTGCTGGACACTACGGCTTAATACGGAATGTTTGTTTACAAACACACCGAGCATTATAATAAATGTTTGGTGAATCCATACGTACATATATATGTGTGTGCATGTATGTATATATATATACATACTACTGTACGTCTGTATACATATATGTATGTACGTGTACATACTTATATATATATATATATATATATATATATATATATATATATATATATATATATATATATATATATATATGTATATTACTACTACTACTGCTGCCGCTTCTGCTGCTGCTACTACTACTACTACTACTACTACTACTACTACTACTACTACTACTACTACTACTACTACTACTAAAACTCTGATTGCTTGGTTGCTTGTCTGTAATGTAAAACAGACAAAAGAGCGTATAATGGAGCGTAAAATGCAAAATAAACTCCTTCGTAACTTATATTGGAAAGGTAAACAACTAATAATTGTAAATTATTTCTATTTCTATAATACTTATACTTGCACACTTATTAATCTATATAGATATTTATATATTTACAACCTATTGTAATGTAATAAGATAAAATATACTTACAACCATAATTCTTCATATAATCTAATTGATTATATATACAATATTATAACTCATAATATAGCTAAATAAATTTAAATTCTGGAATCATATTCACCATTCCCGCAAATTGTTAAATCCTTTTAAATTAACGTAAATACAAGCTCTTCTTTCTTTTCTTCTTCTTCCTACACATACATATATATATCCTAATAATTATTTAAATTCTACATAGCGTTTTTTTTCAGCCCTATACCTCAACCTCATTTTCATACTCATCTTAATAATTTGAAATATCTGACTTTTCTTCTCTTTTCCCCTCACTATCCAAGAAAAACTTGAACCGTTAAGGTATCTTTTCTTGGTTATGGCAACATTTATAAAACACACTTTGTATTTTATCTGATGAGAGCGTACCAAAGTTTTGGTACCCTTGAAATATATATAATAGAATAAATATGGTTTTATAATATAGTTTCCATTTATTTAATATCATTGAATATTATACTCCAGAAAACATGTCGAGTGCTCTGAATCAGTTATAAACAATTATATTTGTTAAGTTACCAACAAATTGAATATCCCTTCTACTTATATATACGGGATAACAAAGTATTGTTATAGGTAGTCCATTTAGATGTAGTCCAGTTAGGGTACTCCGAGTAGTGGATAGTATTAACGCTTGGCTAAGTTTGACTCAACAAGACGTTTCCATAGTGATGCTGCGAGTACGCGGTGATTTCTATGTTGTTTACACTTGGAGTAATAATAAATCAAGAAAGAAGAGTGACATGGTTTGCTATACAATAAGGGCTTTATTCACATTGCTGACAATTGTTTCTTTGAACTGGTAGGTCTAGAGATCGCTACCCGCCTGCCTTTGCGTCAATCGATCACCAATACTTTGTTATAACCAGTCTATTCACCAGAGCATGCGAGATTGAAGGGAATACACAGGCATGGCTTCTATATATAGTAGTGGCATTAAATCAGAACAATAATAACAATACTAACAATGCCAACAGTACTCAAATAAATTAGCTAGACCGTAAATAGTTAAAATAATCACATCAATCTAAGTAAGGAATAAAATATACTGATGACTTTGGCATGTAGAACGAACTGATACGAAACAGATGTATGAAATTGACATGTGAAAGCTGTCATGGGCTGTATTATATATAGTGTAGAGATAACCTGGGGCTTGAAACAATGGACCATTTACTTTACTGTAGGTTTGCTGACCGTAAGATTTATTTTTTTTCTGACAGATAAAATATTTTCATTGCAGTGAGGATGGTAATTTTTATGTGGTGTAAAGTGGATTCATTATTTATCGGTAGAGGGTCGGACGCCATGCTTTCCAGCATAGTTACGTCCCTTTACGATCTGAGTTCAAATCCCGCCGAGGTTGACTTTGCCTTTCATCCTTACGGGGTCGATAAAATAAAAGTACCAGTAATGCACTGGGTAATTTGCTGGCCTTGTGCCTAAAGTAGAAACAATTATTTAAGTGGTCTATATTAGATGTAGGGATTGTTAGTTCGAATCATGGGGGTTGTTTAGCTTTCACAACATCAATAACAAATCATGCATGAATAAGACAACAATAACAACAATATAGGCAATAAGGTAATACAGAGGTTAAGAAAGCAAGGTATATATAGAGAGAACATGATGACTACTATTACGGATACATTGGTGTGTTATAACAACAGAAGGAAGGTGATATTGAAAGGACTGTGGTAGTAGTGCATAATGTACTTAGAATTTAGTTCATCTGTTGAAAATCATGAGTGCTAATGTGAGGAGGTGGTGTTGACAGCAGCCGAGAAGGGTTGATGAGATATTTGAATGCATTACTGTGATATAGAATTAAGGAAGCTAGAAGCTGTTTAAAGAATATTATAGTTCTGTGGTGGTCTGTGTAAGAGTGCGGATTTCCTATGTTGAATGCTAAGTTATGTTGGTTCGAATCACAGTGGCTTAAATCTTGTAAATTTAGTAGCGATCCTGTGTCTGCAGAAAATTGACCTTTCTATTTTGTTGTTGAGTGGCCTTTTAGCATTCCTAAGGATATACCGTAATTCAAGGTCGCAGAGCCTACAATAGGACATACCGGTACTATATGCCCTTGCGGCCGACAACCTCGACTAGTTTGTATTGTAGTCGATGTTATTGTCCTTAAGTACCCAGATTTTTTTGGCGAGGGTTGTAGAACCTATTAGTGCACGGTCCTTCATCGAATGTCTGTGCACATACCATCTTGTTTTAAACGTACCTACGGTTGATCCAATGTAATGCCAGGTGGAGTTGCTCGCATGCTCTGATAAATAGACTGGTTATAACAAAGTATTGGTGATCGATTGAAGCAAAAGCAGGCGGGTAGCGATCTCTAGACCTACTAGTTCAGAGAAACAATTATCAGCAATGTGAATAAAGCCCTTATTGTATAGCAAAACGTGTCACTCTTCTTTCTTGATATATATATCAAAAAAGAAGAATGACAAGAAAGAAGAGTGACATATATATACATATATATACATATATATATACATATATATATAAATATATATATGTATATATATATATATATATATATATACATATATATATTTATATATGTATATATATATGTATATATATGTATATATATTTATATGTATATTTATATATATATATGTATATATATACATATATATATACACGAATAAGTATATATATATATATATATATGTATATATATATAATTAAGTTAAAGTGTACATCTACATATGTATACGGAAGTATTAGTATGCATATAAATACACACATGTATACATATGTACATGTACTCAGCTTTTCACTAGACACTTTACAGTGAGTGTCAGCTAGTCTGTATGTAACCACACAGGCGGACCGGGTTTTAGAGTCATACGAGTTTTCAAGGAAACACATTTCCTCTATTCTCCAGAGGGCCAGACAGGAATATTGGACTAGTTTCGATGTTATTACATCTCATCAGCAATATTTACCCATCTTCCGGCTTCTCTGGAGAATTGTAAAAGCACATATCGTTATATGCTTTTTCTATGGAAATTAGTAGTGGGTAGACTAATTTGCATAGAACGTGAGTCATTGTACGCACCGGTTCAGCGGAAACGATAAAAACAAATAACGAAACGAAATTAAATTTCGTTTCGCTTCTAACTCACTTTTGTATGACTGACGCTTAAACAATTAAGTTAAAGTGTACATCTACATATGTATACGGAAGTATTAGTATGCATATAAATACACACATGTATACATAAGTGCATGTACTCAGCTTTTCACTAGACACTTTACAGTGAGTGTCAGCTAGTCTGTATGTAACCACACAGGTGGACCGGGTTTTAGAGTCATACGAGTTTTCAAGGAAACACATTTCCTCTATTCTCCAGAGGGCCAGACAGGAATATTGGACTAGTTTCGATGTTATTACATCTCATCAGCAATATTTACCCATCTTCCGGCTTCTCTGGAGAATTGTAAAAGCACATATCGTTATATGCTTTTTCTATGAAAATTAGTAGTGGGTAGACTAATTTGCATAGAACGTGAGTCATTGTACGCACCGGTTCAGCGGAAACGATAAAAACAAATAACGAAACGAAATTAAATTTCGTTTCGCTTCTAACTCACTTTTGTATGACTGACGCTTAAACAATTAAGTTAAAGTGTACATCTACATATGTATACGGAAGTATTAGTATGCATATAAATACACACATGTATACATATGTACATGTACTCAGCTTTTCACTAGACACTTTACAGTGAGTGTCAGCTAGTCTGTATGTAACCACACAGGCGGACCGGGTTTTAGAGTCATACGAGTTTTCAAGGAAACACATTTCCTCTATTCTCCAGAGGGCCAGACAGGAATATTGGACTAGTTTCGATGTTATTACATCTCATCAGCAATATTTACCCATCTTCCGGCTTCTCTGGAGAATTGTAAAAGCACATATCGTTATATGCTTTTTCTATGAAAATTAGTAGTGGGTAGAAATTCTATTAGATACACCATTAATTAGTGCTTCTTATAGCTTTACTTGCCCTGATGAATCCTTAATAGGACGAAACATTGTTGGCTAATAAAGACTTTTGATGTATTGAAGGCTTCTTTGGTTTATGTATATATATATATATATATATATATATATATATATATATATATATATATATATATATATATATATATATATATATATGGAGAAAAAATTTACGAAATGGAAATGCGGGTATATAGAATTTATTAGGTAACAATTGTTTCTATAGTGTATGAGTTACCTATACCTCGCTATTTGAATAATACACAAATATTATCAAAAACCGAAAGTACACTGTAAGCCCACACCATGTCATCAGACCTTTGTATTAGAATGATATGAAAATATTTTATACACTAGATAAAAGATAAAGAAGGAGGTAGGAAGAGAAGGGGAAGAGGGAAGTGAGTAAGGTGGAGGGAGTCTTAGGGTTTAAGACTGTCAGACTAGTAGAGATTGTGAAGAGAGAATGTTTTGGCAGCAGTTAGCTTAATGAGGCGTGCTAAGGTTGGCTGGTAAGTAGATACTTCTAGTGGTGTTGTTCGGACAAAATTTAGTTAGAGGGGTCAAAGTGGTACAATGTCACAGACAAGTTATTAGGGCTATTATAGTAGCAGGTTATTTCTAAAGGGGTCCAGAAAAACAGTGTTTAGTACTATTATTATAGAAAGCCATATCTAGTGTATAAACATATAAGACAGAAATTTGCAAACGTTGGTGTAAAAAGGTAACATTATATGCATTTAAAAAAAGAAAAAGTCGTTTTCAAACGATGGTTACAGTATAGAGAACGTTCAATTTTGCTGTTCAAAAGTTTGTTTACCGACGTTAAAATGCAGTATATCTCTAAATTGCATAACTTGCAGAATCGATGATTTTGCTGATATGCAGGCGCAGCTGCAATAATTTGCCAATCAAGGGAGAACGCTTGATCGTTCCTCCGAAGCTGCCAGGCTTTATCGGCGAGGGTTGTTACGGAGCGCATTTTCTCGTGCCTGATCGAAGATCGATGTTGGTATAGGCGAGCCTTGAAAGAAGTTGCGGTACATCCGACGTAATACCATTTGTTGGTCCCGGAATTTATTGTACACCGGTAGACAATATTGCGTGCTAGGCACTGGTTATTCAGTGGGCACGTACCTGGTTTGGTGCAGTTACAACTATTTTTATGTTTTGCAGTAGAATCCTGGATAGTTTGGTGGGGTTGCGGTTGCGTGTTAGTGCGTTGCATGTTGCTATGCTGGTGCGCTGAGTCATTAGGGATGTACTTATTCAGTATTGCTGAGTTGAGTTTTCTAATTAGTTGTTCTATGTTAGGTGCAGTGGAGTATGAGAGTCTAATGGTGCGCGAGTTAAAGATTTTATAGTATTTATGTGAAGTTGTAAAGTGTTTATTGATTAGTGTATAGAATTGTGAGATAATCTTAGTGCTAATAGAAGAATTGTACACGGGGTTATACCATATGTACTCTCTACGTCTGACTCTATTTGGTGGTTTGCACCTGTTAGTATGCCTATTGATGTGTGTGTGTGGTGCAATACTAGTTCGACTTAGATGTGTTTTATTCATAGTACTTATGTGGTTATCGTCTAGATATTCAATTTTCTCGCAGTAACCAGCTTTTCTAAGTGCGTCATTATAATATTCAGCATATATATATATATACACACACATATATATATATATATATATATATATATATATATATATATATATATATATATATATATATATAACGAAGGAAGTATGATAAAGAACCAGATGGACCATAACGCACCAGAGTACTCAATACTTAGGGTAGTAGAGTGTGGGTAATAGGAAATTGTTCAAGACCCCGACGGCAGAGCTCAAGCCGTTTCGACGGCTATTTCTGGACATAGACGTCAAAACGGCTGGAGCTCTGCCGTCGGGGTCTTGAACATGTTCCCATATATATATATACGCACATACTCATATCTGATGTCATTTATGTTTAGAGTGACAACGTCATGTAAGAAGCTCCCCCTCGTAGCTTTATTAGTCTATACAGATATTTGCCATCTTTGCAGAGTATCTGGTACTTTCACGGGGCTGATGCTAATATATTCTTCTCTTGTTTCTATGTTTTCAACAGATTTTCCTTCAACCTCCTTACTGTCACGAGATTTGTGCGTATGTGTTTAGCTGTTGTTGGTTATCTGTGATTTATGCTTATGATGTTCTTGTCACACTTTACATTTTTTGTTGGTATTTAGTGTAGGTGTGTGGGTGTTGGTGACGGTTCTGGTAATGGTTGAATTGGAGTTGTAGTTATATATTGTACGGTGTCAGTTTGTTTGGAGTTTGTATAGGGTGGGGGAGACAAAATGTTGTTTTTTTAATATTTATAACATTTTCTTTTTTGACGGGGGTTCCCCCTCTTCCCTGTAAGATAAACAGTAATCCATGGCTGAGAAATAGTCATGAAATTTGGACTAGAAAAATGTGCCAAGGCAACTCTGAAGAGAGGGAAACTAGTGAAAAGGACTAATATCATGTTAGATAAAGAAATAGAAATAAGAGAACTAGATCAAACTCAGACATACAAATACTTAGGAATCAACGAACTAGATAAGATTCAACATACACAGATGGAAGAAAAGATTAGAAAATAATACTACAGAAGAATCAGGTTAATACTAAAAACTGAACTAATTTTAAAGAATAGTGTGATTGGCATCAACACTTTAGCAATCCCAGTAATGAGCTACAGCTTTAACATTCTGAACTGGACACTAAAAGAACTAACTGGAATAGTTAGAAAAACAATAAAAATAATTGTTTCTACTTTAGGCACAAGGCCATCAATTAACCAGTACATTACTGGTATTTTATTTTATCGACCCCGTAAGGATGAAAGGCAAAGTCAACCTCGGCGGGATTTGAACTGAGATCGTAAAGGGATGTAACTATGCTGGAAAGCATGGCGTCCGACCCTCTACTGATACTGCCAATCCACCGCCCAACGAAAAATAAAATGACCGCAAATAGAATACACCAACCAAAATCAGACGTAGAATGATTATACCTACCAAGAACACAGGGAGGAGGGGCCTCATGCAACTAGAAAACTCTTATAAAATAACTACTGTAGGACTACAAAAATACCTAATAAGAAAAAGAAAAGCTAATAAAATAGCCTCGAAATATAAACAAAACAAAAAACTGTTCTTGGTCTTCAAGGAAGCCAAAAAATTGAACTAAATAGAAAGGAAGTAGACAAAGAAAACACACAAAACTAACTCCGAAACACAGGACTAAAAGTTGAAATAAAAGATTTCTAATTGCAACGTAGGACCAGAGTCTGCCCACCAGAAACTACAAGAAGCACATTATGAAACAAAGCACTATAAGTAACTGTAGAATATGTGGAGATAGGGAAGACACCATCAACCATATAGTCTCTGGATGCCCAGTACTTGCCAAAAAAAGAAGATATCCACAGGTATGGTAGAGTTGGGACCTTCATACACTTAGAGTTATGCCAGCATTATGAAATATCAACAGAAAAAAGATGGTACAAACACACCAAAAAATGTTTCAGAGAATGGACAAAGCAACCATTCTCTGGGATATGCCAATACATACAGACAAAGAGATCAAGGCCAACCGACCAGATATTATAGAAAAAAGATGCCTTCTAGTAGATGTATCAATCCGCACAGACGACAATATATCTTTTAAGGAAATAGAGAACCTCTCAAAATATGAAGATCTAGAAATAAAAATGTGGAAAATTAAAAGAGAAACAATAATTGTTTCTACTTTAGGCACAAGGCCAGCAATTTCCCAGTGCATTACTGGTACTTTATTTTATCGACCCCGTAAGGATGAAAGGCAAAATCAAGCTCGGCGGGATTTGAACTCAGATCGTAAAGGGACGTAACTATGCTGGAAAGCATGGCGTCCGACCCTCTACTGATACTGCCAAAAACAATAATAACAATTAATAGGTGCTCTATGAATTATAAAACCGCAAACACAAATACATAGTCCAAACCCCAGGACTTACACATATATACAACATACAAGATATAGCACTACTAGGTACTGTATATATATTATATAGAGTACACCAGGGGGAAACCTCTGAGGGTCACTCGTGGTGAAAACCACACAAAAGACCACGGCCGACCTGACCACCAGGGCAAGCACCCTCTCTCACTTTTCCCACTCCTCAGTCTACAGGCGCATACTCAGAGTGGGTCCGTTCACTCGGATGAGACTCGCCACTTTCACCCACCTTTCAACAAACTTACTAGAACACAGTACTTGCCTCTCCACCCTGATTTTCCTCTTCAAGTGAAACTTGAAAAAGTTAATCAGGGATTGGCCGGAGAGGAAAGAGTCCGTCTTCAACCTTTTCAACCTTGTCCACCACACAACCTCTTTTGCCATGGCCACCAGGCAGATGAAAACCGCCTTCCCTTCCTCCTCTTTAAAGGTGGATGGCGTGGCTATCTGCACAATGAACTCCGGATCCGTCCTACACACGACAGTAGCTGTTTGACATAGCTCCACAAGTCAGCAATCTTCGCGCACTCAACCAGTGCGTGCAGGACGGTTTCGTCGCCCTGCGCGTATCTCGGACAGGCTCGGCTGACAGCACCTCCGTGCCTGTAGAGCTTATCCCAAACCGTCACCGCTCCCCGGTAGCTCTGCCAAGCCAGGGATTTCTGCAAGGTGTCCATAGGCCCCGGTCTGAAAGTTCTCTTAAAGAGAGCGAACAACTGATCGCTTTCGACGCCCAGGGACTCCCCTAGAACGCCGTCGCTCTTTCCCTCCATTAGCCCTCTATAGAATGCCGAGGTGGGTGTTCCACCGATACTAGTGCCCAGCTGGTAGAGAGCGGTGAGCGCTTGGAGACATTACAGCTTCCAAGCGCTATCCCTCGGTCTTTTCCTGAGCCAGGACTGCAGCTCCGTCAAGGAGACGAGCTGGGGAAAGCGCGTCGGCAAACGGCGACCACACCTGTTCACCGTCAAGGAAGCACCAGAGATGTCGCAGCCTCAGCGTAGATTTGCGCATCATCAGCCTAGTCCTCCATGCAACGGGTGTTGACAGCAAATGGATCGTCTGACCATGGGAGCACGTCCCTTCCACAAAATGCGGAAGAGAATGCGCTCCATTTTGGTCAGCGTTGGGCGGGGGAAAGGTACGACGGTGAGGCGGTAGCAGATGACGGATGCTATGTACGCATTCACTACTTCCGCCCGACCTTTCAGAGACAGCCTTCTCTCAACCCATTTCTGGGTGAGAGAGGCCACCCTGCTCGTCACCTCGCTCTAGTTTTTCTCCATCTGGAGGTCCGGACCGAACCAGACCCCGAGCAATTTAACCGGTCCTTCCGCCCAGCGCCCCACAACGCTGTCGGACGGTATAGACTTGCCTCTCAAGGTGCCGAGTTGCAAGCCAACCGACTTTTCCTGGTTTATCGTTGCACCTGTTGCCGCTTCGTATTCCTTGAGAGCGGTGCCGAGCATCTGGACGTGTTTGGTGCTCGACACCACTACGGTGACGTCGTCGGCGTAAGCTGACACGGATCTCCCGTATCCCAGTTCGCGCGGGACACCCACATCGTCTCCAATTCGTGAAGTAACGACTTTAGGGCCAGTACGTACAAGAAGGACGAGAGGGGGCAACCCTGGCGGAACGAGCCCATGATGCTGAAAGACTGCGACGGGTGACCATTTACCCTCACAATCGAGGCGATGTCGCTGTGCATCGCAGCGATCCAACCCCTAAAAACGGGCCTGAAGCCGACCGCCTCGAGAACCGCAGCCAGGTACCGATGGTCGACCATGTCAAATTATTTAGATTGGTTCAAGTTGATCAGGCTCCACCCGTTCCAGGTGCCTTAACCACCCTCTTTATGATGTATCGCATGAGATGGAGGTTGTCGTGGATGGATCTGTCTGGAATGGCGCATGTCTGCGCCTCTCCCACCAGATTACCGACGACAAGCGCCAATCTTGTTCCTAACATCTTGCCCAAAATCATGAAATCTGTGTTTAACAGAGTTATGGGCCTGAAGTTGTCTATAACGTCCCCTTTGTTCGGGTCCTTTCTCAACAGCGCCACCGCTCCCTGGCTCACAAAACTAGGAATGCCCCCGTTCTGCTGCCAGTTGCAGTAGACATCTGCCAAGAGGTCGCCGAACAAGTCTGGCATGTACGCATAAAACTCGTAGTGCAGACCATCCAAACCTGGCGATTTACCCCTCGGGCAGTCAGACATCGCTTCCCGTATTTCACCTGCTGTTATCGGCCTTTCACAATACTGCACTGCGGTCCTAGAGAGCTGCGGCAGTCCCTCGAGGTATGCACTGAAGTTCATACTCCGATCTCGCCCGCCGCCGCCCCCGAACAATTGAGCAAAGTGCTGTTGAAAGCCTCACACATCTGCTCGGGTTCGAGTAACATGTGTCAGTTTTGGTCAGGCAAGTATTGAATTGTGGTTTTGTTGCCACGTCGCGCCTCCGCCACACGTGCCCGTTGGACAGTTTTTGTCCCCACTTTTCTCAGAGCACGCGCTCTAGCTCTGACAACGCAGCCTTTGTGCTTTGCATTGAAGAATTGGTCGAGTGCCAATCTTGCCGCAAGCACGTCGGTTGCGATGCCTGTCCTAAACGCCTCTTCTAGCTTTCGGACTAGCTCTCCCTCTACTCTATTTTCCTATATCACTACTCCTTTGTTAAACCTAATCGACTCTACTTTAATTGCCCTTTACAGGGCAAACTACCACCTGTTGTTGACGACCGCTCCCGTCAACGCCCGCTTAACTAATACGCTAATCCGGTCTCTGGGAGCTTTGCGCGCCGGGAACGACGCGTTCAGCTTCCAGTAACCGGGCCCTTGTCTATGAAGTCTATCTATGTCGACTTCAAAGATCACAAATTTGTAGTCCGAGTAGCCGACTACTTTAAATTGGGGACAATCTACGCTAGCCTTACCTGTTTCCCTACACAATACCCTATCTAGATACAATCTGGATGAGCCGATGCGGTTTGCCTATGTCCACATTGGCACATTCGGATAGTCTATTATATATCTGTCAGACAGTTGAAAACGTGTGAGCAGGTTGATGATGCCTTTACATCCTCCTCCCTTATTTACTAGCTCCACATAATCCCAGTGTGCATCCAAGATACCGTTCCAGTCTCCCACTAACACTAGAGAACGGGAAGTTCCAAGAAAGGTCTCTAGACGTCTGAAGAAATCTGGCCGTCATGCCCCTGTTGGGGTGTAGACGGCTACTAGCCTGAAAGCATTGTCTTCGCTGCCTGTCACATCCAGTACCACCGACTTACCTCCTGGGTCCAGGAAGATGGCCCGTATGGCGAGATCCAAGCCTCTCCGAAAAAGCACAGCAACTCCTCCCCGCTCCCGGACGGCTGGGAGATGCGTATACATCGTAGCCGCCGAAGATCGGTGCGAAGTCTCGTGCTTCTGAAATTCTGGTATCGCTGATGGCCACCACATCTATATTTAGTGACCTGAGATCGTTAAGCAGGTGGCCCTGCTTCCAAGCTGACCCCAGGCCACGTACATTTATACTGCCTATTCTAAGTAAGGTCATGTTGGGTGAGGAATGGAGTACGTGAGAAAGGATCACCTACCCTGATCGTGTAGGAAAGGGACAGTTGAACCGTCCCTTTGGCTGGTCATGGGTGTCTCCAAGAGGATGTCGGTGTATATCCTCTTGGTAACCGACTCTCTGAAGTCTCCAACTGCGTTGGGGAATTTTCTTTTAAATGTTTATAATATTCTATTTTAATTTCAATAATGTTTATATTTTTCGAGAGAGTTCTTGGTGTTGGTGAAGTGTAGTAATTTTTGTCCGTAATGTCTGTGTGCTGCTTTATATGTTCTAACAGTTCTTTATTTGCCATGCTTATGGCTGTGTAATGGGGGGGGGGGGGGGTTGCAGGTTTCTTGTTGCTGCTGTTGGCTATGTTTGTCTTGTGTTTGCGATGCTATTGTTTGTGGTGATGCTGGTGGTGGTGGTGTGGTGGTTGTTGGTAGTGATGGTGGTGGTATTGCTGTGAGTCGCTTTGCAGCCTTTACCCCTCTTTTTTGCCTTCGCGTTTGGAGGGTGAATCTAAGGGTTTTTGTTTTTTGTTTTTTGTGGAAGCCCGTTTTCCACTTCACTCCCGCCTCAGACTCCATGTCGGGTACGTGGTGTCTGGGAGGGGTATGTGCTCCACGGCTGTTGGTGGTGGTAGTGGAGCCCTCTCCGGCAATTTTGTTGCTGGTGCAGCTACTGCAAATGTAGTTACTGGTGTTGCCGCCACTGATGCTGCTGTTTTAGTTGTCCGTGGCTTTGGTACGGGTGCCACGGATGTTGCCCTCCTACTCACCGGGGAAGGGTCTTCTGCATTTATTGCCTGCCCTGCTATTGGTAGCAGCGGACCAGACATTGGAAGGAGGGGGGCCTTCTTCGCTGTCTTCTACGAGCAAAAGGTCCTGAGGTGACCCTTTGACACACAAAATTACATTTTGGTCGTCTTCCTTCCACGCTTATTGAGAGTTGGGGTCCTTCCTCGAGGTCTATGACATCGACGATAGCCTCGATACATTCCTGATCAGTTTGTATTAGCATTTGCATGCCTATACCTGACCAGTTCTCTCTCCATATTTTCTCTTCTTGCAGCAAGCTCGTCCTGTCCTCAATTCCAACAAGGACAGACGCGGCCAGCCAAGGTATGGGCACGCAGCAGGAGGGCACCAAGACTATCTCCAAAGAGTGAGACTTCGCCTGTTGGGGGGTAGTGAAAAGTATCTACTGTGGCATACTTTCTACCGCGGGTGATGTGGGTTTTGCGCACCCAGACGCACCCCAAGGCCTTTTGGATTTGAGCCTCCGTGGCTCTCCCCACCCGATGTGACATTTTGTTTACATGCGGTAAGTTATCATCTGTAACTGATGGTCCTTGAAAAAATCGGGTGGAGGTTTCAGGGAGACTCTATTGGCGCTTCTTGTCACCATGGCCCTTGCGACTGCCATCTCCTCCTCTGTGACTAACACTGTCTCGATATTTCGGGCGACACCTGAAAAAGTAGTGACCCCTTTTTCAGCGGCACCATTATTGCTGCCGCTACTGCTGTTACTGGTCTTGTTGGTGGTGCTGAGATCGCTGTTGCTGGTATTGATGTTGTTGTTGTTGTTTTCGTTGATACTGTTGCTGTTGTTATTGTTGTTGTGGCTGTTGATACTGTTCCTACTATTATTGTTGTTGTGGCTGTTGTTATTATCATTGTTATTGTCGTTCTCGACTTTACCGCTGTTATTTTTGTTGCTGTTGTTATTGATGTGTTGTTGTTGGTGTTGTTGTTGGTGTTGTTGTTGGTGTTATTTATGGTGTTGTTGGTGGTGGTGTTGTTGTTGCTGTTGTTATTTATGGTGTTGTTGTTGGTGTTATTGTTGGTGTTGTTTGTGTTAGAAATATTTGGTCATTTTAAATCTGTAACAATATCATTAAAAATGATATTGTTCCTCTTTTCCTTCGTAATATTTTCTTTTATATTTACCTTCACAAGAACGCTGTCTTGTTGACATGTTGACAAAGTCTCCCTCTCTCTGTGTTGTCTGACAACGCTCTCTCTCTTTCTTGTGTTATCCATGTTGAAAGACTTTTTCAAATAATACTTTTACACACTACGACACCCAGTAAAGGGGTGCCGTATTATTTACGAGTGAACCCATGTATAAGGTGGGTCACTTCTTCTAAACTTTTATCAAGTTTGAAACTTGAATAAAAGCTTAAGAACGGTTGAAATCGAGGTATACTGTTGAAAAAAATACTGGAGCCGATAAGAAGCGCGGCTTCACCTTCAATAATAATAATAATTGTTTCTACTTTTGGCATCCAGTGCATTACTGGTACTTTATTTTATCGACCCCGTAAGGATGAAAGGCAAAGTTAACCTCGGCGAGATTTGAACTCAGGATGGCAAGGGACGTGACTCTATGCGTCATGGCGTCCGACCCTCTACCGATACTGCCAATTCACCATCCTTCAATAATAATAATAATAATAATAATAATAATAGTTTCTTACATGTAATTTATTTCGATTCATGTATGAGCTCGCATGCACGTATATATTTATATATGATAGGTGTAAACACTTCTAATCTTACAAAAGGTAAGATAAAAAAGTAAAACAATTACAAATAAAAACTAGTAAATAAAATGAGAAAAATGTAAAAGGACGAAAAGTTATTTGATGGGTAAGTGTCGAAAGTTTGCGTCATGTTGGCAGAGTGCCACACGTTATTTGGGCTAACTAAAGCACATGAAAATGTGTTAAGAACATCCATACGTATATAAACATTCCAGTCCAATCACTTTAGTTCTTGTATACTGCTTGTTTCATGTATGGGAATGTAAATATCGCTGGGAGAAACAATTAGATATATAGACTTCCCTCTATTTCTCATACACTCACTCACGTGCACATACACACGTACATACAAATAGATATATACACACACACACACACATATATATATATATATACATACATATTTATACACACACACACGTACATACAAATGCATGCATACACACACACACACACACACACACACACACACATATATATATATATATATATATATATATATATATATATATATATATATATATACATATGTATCTGTATATATATATATATATATATATATATATATATATATATATATATATATATATATATATATATATATATATATATATATATATACACAGATACATATTTATACACATACACATATATATATTACATTCAAAGTTATAGATGTCATGTTTGAGATATTCACGAACATCCGTATATATATATATATATATATATATATATGTATTGAAGTTTCCGTTGGAAATTGAAAAAGACATAGGAGTGAAGAGTGCTCTATGTAAGTACCAGAGCAAAATTTGATGTGTAATAAACAATACAATCGGAAAACCTCTGGTAATGAGGTAATTATATTGTATTGTTTATTATACATTAAATTTTGCTCTGGTACTTACATAGAGCACTCTTCACTCCTATGTCTTTTTCAATTTCCAACGGAAACTTCAATACTTATACACCTCCCAAGGGAATGATCGCAGCATATTCTACATTTTTATGAGATTGGCACCTTCCAGCCCTTTTAACGTCGAGCACTCTTCAGTCAATAGGATTTTAAACCAATACTGAGCATGGATAAATATCCTTTGGATTACTCTATCAAGAACATCCCAACACCTTCTAACACTTCCTACACGAAAATGCTGATAGACAAAGTAGAGAAAGTTGTTAAAAGAAGGAGATGGAAAGCTTTGATTCTCGATGGACACTTTAACACGGACTCTACGAAACATTTTGATATCAAAACTCATAAATACCCGCAAAGAGTAAAAGATATGACCGCTTTTGAACTAGACCTAGTTAACCTAATCAACAATATCAATTTTCGTAAGTACTCTAACCCTTTTCAATCTAAACTATCTAATGATATTTCAATATTCAAATCTTCTAAAAATAAGTTCATTTTCTCCCGCAAAACTAAAAACTTATACGAAGTTAATAATAATTTACATGACCAACTCTTAACAGATAGCATCACCTCTAAATACCAAATAGCTAATATAAACACGTATAATAATATAAATAAGGAAGCTAAAGAATTAGCTAGTTCTTTAAAAATAGATAATAGGACAGAAAAACTTGCTAAACGTAATGCATATATCACCCTTAAAGATCACAAACCTGACTTTATGAATCGTCTTAGTTGTAGATTAATCAACTCTGCTAAGACTGATATCGGTCTTCCCAGCAAAAAGATTTTAGATAATATAAACACACAGATTAGAAGTAAGTCTGAATTACTCCAATGGATAAATAGCTCTTCCGTAGTACATTGGTTTAATAATATTAAAGATAAAAATAGTTCTAGATTCACCCAATTTGACATTGTAGATTTCTACCCGTCGATCACTCAGACTCTTTTAGCGAAAGCCTTAAATTTCGCTAGAAAGTTTTCCAATATTTCTGATATTGAAGAGAATGTCATCTTGCATGTTAGAAACACTCTACTCTTTACTGATAATGACACTTGGGTAAAAATATCTAACCCAGAGAACCCATTCGATGTCTCAATGGGCTCTTTTGACAGTGCTGATGTTTGTGATTTAGTCGGCCTATTCCTCCTACACACACTTAAAGAAAAATTCCCTAACCATATTTTTGGGCTTTATCGCGACGATGGTCTAATACTTTCCCATACTACTACAGGCCATAACTTAGATAGATTAAGGAAAGACTTAATAAAAACCTTCGCTAGTTTTAATCTTAAAATTATTATTGACACTAACCTTTCCAATGTTAATTTTCTAGATATAAACCTATATTTGCCTACTGCTTCTTATAAACCATACCATAAACCTAATGAAAATTTAAAATATATAAATAAAGGCTCTTGCCATCCTCCTATAGTTTTTAAAAACCTTATCCCTAATATTAGCCGTAGGATCTCCACCCTCTCTTCCTCAGAAGCTATTTCCAATAAGGCATCCCTCTACTATAATAAAGCCCTTCAAAATAGCGTATTTAACGAACCGATTAAGTACATACCCAGCAATACTAACTCCTTTAAACATAATAATAGGAAAAAAAAAGAATCTGGTTCACCCCATCCCCCACCCCCTACTCTCTAGCAGTTAAAACTAATGTAGGCAAAAAATTCCTAGAGCTCTTAGATATACATTTCCCTAGAACACATAGATACTATAAGATCTTCAATAGAAACTGTGTCAGAATTAGCTACTCCTGCGTCCCCCTATTAAATCTTATATCATCAATAAGAAATCACCCAGAGAACATCAAAATTGCTCCTGTAGAGTGAAAAGTGAATGGCCATTACAAGGTAAATGCAACACCAAAGTCATTGTATATGCGGCTAAAGTGTCAACCATCAGCAACAAGCAACCAGCCACCAGCGAACGATATGACACAAGACAAATTCAAAACGCGTTATTACTCACATGTCGCATCTTTCCGACATCCTGAAAAAAGATTCACAATAGCTCTGGCTAGCAGAATATGGGATTTGAAAGACCAAGGTATCCAATATAAATTGGATTGGTCAATTTTGAACCAATCTAAAGAATATGCAAGAGGAACAAGAAGATGCACACTCTGCATAAGTGAAAAATATCGGATTTTACAGAACTTAAATCACCAAAAACCTGTCTAAATGCAAAAACAGAAATTTTCACCAGTTGCCCACACATGAAATCACACTTGCTTTCCAGCTCATATAAATTTAACTCACTTTCAGATACTTATCCTCCATCAACTCTTATTCTTCACTTTCCCTAAATTATCCTCTTTACAGACTACTCTTACTGATTTACTTTCATTTTTAACTTTATTTTTAATTTTATTTTTATTTTTACTTCACATCCACCAGTAAACCCCCCCCCTCTCTCTCACACACACACACACTTTTCGATTCACGTACCTAATATCTTCACATTCCACATTTTACTTCCCCATTTTCTTTCACTACCAGATACCTAAGTCACTTGCGTTTTCCACTCCAGATATATTCTGTTGTTTCACAGCCGATTTTATATTTGTACTCATTTACTCATATGGCTGATTTATAATCTGTATCTATGTGTCTGAGTGTGCTTATGTGTGTATACGTTCTGTATATGCATACGAACGCCTCCGGATGTGTGCGTGCGTACGTATATATATGTGTGTGTGTATGTGTTTTTATATCTATGTTTTTATATCTATGTTTTTTACATTCTTATTTTTACGTTTGTGTGTATGCGGATGAATGTATGTATATGCGTATGTATATGTATGTATGGGTGTGTATGTATATGTGTGTATATATATATAGTCGCGTACATACGTGTGATTAGATATATATGGGGCGATATATATATATATATATATATATATATATATATATATATATATATATATATATATATATATATATATACGTGCCTCGTGTGTATGTATGTACGCATGCATGCGCTTTTGTCTGTACGTATTTGTGTGTATAAATATTTTTTTTAGATATATGTGTGTATGTACGTGCGTACCTATGTTTGTTTTCTTTTCTCTAGTGTTAATTGATTACTTTCTCTATGATTTAAAAAATGTTTTCATTCTCATATATTGTTTCATTTTTATACATATATCGAGAATGACACTTCTTTTTACTATTACACTCCTTTCTCTCTTTATCTTCCGCATAAGTGACCGCGCGTGTGTGTGTGTTTATACGCGTGCTTTAATACTCGTATGTGTATTTTATACTTGTATCTGGATGCGTGTCAACTGTATTATCATACAATTTCTTTTTCAACTCCTACTATATACGTATTTGTGGTCACATATACACAAATATACTTGCCCTCATATATGTACTTACGCACACATTTTCACCATACACATGCATTTGTACATACACACATATGTGCATTTGTGAGTATATACATACATATACACATACCCTAACTATATTTCCTTATATTTGTTTATATAATTTTATTTATATATATATTTTTTTATATATCTCTTGCATTACTTTTATTTATATATTTTTGCCAGTTCTTGAGGAGACTTTCCAAATATTTCACTATGTTTTAAATTGCCTTGTCCGACGAACGAATGAGGACGTTTTTCGTATTCGTCTTATTCGGGAAACCTCTGGTAATGAGGTAATTATATTGTATTGTTTATTATATATATATATATATAAATATGAGAAGATTTGAGTGCTGCGTGGTTGCACATGTGTTACATATATATATATATATATATATATATATATATATATATATATATAATATAGATGAGATTCTACAGGACTAGAACTGTTTCATTCTTTAGAAATCATCAGGAACCATTGTATTGAGTACCTTAATTACTGCGGTTACCTCCGATTCAACCCGGAATAACTTATATATATATATATATATATATATATATATATATAATATTAAGGATACTATTTATAGCTATGTATATTTTAAACTATAAACAACTATAAACAGGAAAGGTCAGTAATATATTACTACCTTATTACCAGTAAGATAATTAGCTCAATGTAAGAACATCAGTACTGCCACACAGTACTCATATATACATGATACATTTGCTTGTTCCATCCCTCTATATATGACTAACGCATATACTATCTATTTAATTTGATTATTAGACTATTTTCCTGTATTATCTGTAATATCTGTCGCATGTATTCCAACCTATGCTTTTAATCTTGTTTTTGAATTTTGATTTTAATCTTAATTTGAATTACTGTACAATTATAGTATAATATGATATATGTCACATCAACTCCACACTGTACATCAATATATATATATATATCTGTATGTCTCTTACGTTGAGTAGGAGGTAAATTATATATGTACAAACATTAAAATTGCTCCGAAGACTCCAAGCCTAGGTTTGGAAGAAACAATTGTCAGCGGATAAATGTTTTTTAACATAGCTTTGATTTGTGAATTCAATATCTATCTATCTATCTATCTATCTATCTATCTATCTATCTATCTATCTATCTATCTATCTATCTATCTTTCTATATTCGAATCTAGCTGTCGTCTGTTCTACAGTGTGGATGTCATTCACTTCGCACAGAAGTTTTGTTCAAATTTATTGAGGAAATTTTGTGAGTTCAAACTTAATTTTGATACAATTGTGTAGCTTGATCCTCCGTCTGAACTGTCAGGCGGTGGGTCAGCCCATCTTTACCCCTCCTAGAGGTGAAAAACCTGTTTTAAAAAATTTTGTGTAAAAAATTTCAATCGTCTAACAGAAATGTTAAACGCAGCGAACGAAAATAGTGGTGGGGGGACAGCGGTAAGAGTTGTAAACTCGCACGCTTTAGTCCCCACTTCCTTCCCAACTAACGTCATAGAGAAGGAAGGAAAAATTAAAATAAAAACAGACGAATCTGCGGAGAAAAAAAATGACGAAAACACAAATCTGGACATGGATTCCAACAACGAAAAAAAAAAATTTGAAAAATTGCATGACAATACTAATAACACAAACAAAGACACAACAAACACAAAAATAACATTTGAAAATAACACCATATCAGAAAGCAAAGCAGACGACAAGATTTCATTTGCACAGAAAACAAAGGAATCTTTGACTTATATAGCGGAAAATATTTCAGATGTGGTACGAAGGATCACAGACGCCAAACAATACATAAGTGAAGGAGAGAATGGTATTTTATCGGTAAAAATGCCTCAAGAATTCACGAAAGACATTGAAAGCCGAACGGTCAAGTTTCGGACCATCAACAACAGTACAAAAAAACCTGAAAAGCCTTCTCAAGCAGATATCAAAACAGTACTCACAGAAGTACTTAATGAAACCACTTTCATAAGAAAAGACAGACTGTATGGAAGCCTAGCAATTATCATGAAGAACGAATCGGCGGCAAAAAAATGTGCTTTGTCACCGATTCGTTCGAAAAATTTCACCTTTTATCCATCTTATATGGGGAAAAGAACTCAACACATATGGCTGGATGCAATGATGCCAGATGTGGACTACTGCTGGCTCATAGCTGGCTTCATCGATCCAGTGAATGACAACGTGATTTCCATTGGGAAAACCACAGGCAATGCGTTCAGTGGAACAGGTATAGAGCTGGTAGTGAAAATGAAGCCTGAACGCATCGCCCAAATACCCGACAGAATCCTATTAGAGGAACACGGGTATATAAACATTAGCGTGGATGGGAGAAGGCCGTCCTGCCATATCTGTGCAGGGAGAGGGCACCTGAAGGCCGCTTGTCCCCAACTCAACAAAAAGAAAACCCTGCTACCAACACCAGTTCCACCACCACCACCACAACAGATAAACAAACAACAAAACTCAGTCCCACCCAACCCGTCCCTCAGTAAAACCACAACACCACCACAACACAAACAGTCACAACACATTACCCCAAAACAAAATACAGGCCCACCCAACCTCTCACTCAATAAAACAACACAACCACCGCACACACAACACACAACACAGTCTAACATAGTGACATCCATCTCACCCACAAAGAAAACCAACACGGAAACATTACCAGCAAACATACCTCTTCCCTCCAACACTGAAGATAACCCAACGAATTCGGAGGAAGAAACGGAGTCCTTCAGACAGATTAAAAGGAAAAAAAGAAAACATGTGCTAAACACACAATGACAAACAACCCCCACCCAAATCTCAACACAATCCAACAAAACAGGAAACACCCCTCCAGCAACAAACAAAACCAAACCTGCCCCTCCCCTCTTCGAAACACTTACACCATCCGAAAAAAAGACATTACACTATACTTACATCAACAGAAACAATAATAAATTAAATGAACTCATATACAATAATCCTTCGGTACAAACCGAAGGTGTAAACTTTGTTTCGTCAGAAAACTACCCACATTTAAAATTAATAAAGATCCCAATGAACTTCTACCAAAAACTAAAAAAGGATTTTAAGGAGGACGTAGGACCACCCTCTGTCAAACCCATAAACCGCGTCCTACTAAAAAGCTTTCCCCCTCCCCTTCCCCTCCCCAACACAACTCCAAACACCCCAACCCCACCACACACTGACGACCCCACACCACCAAAAGACACCCCTTCACCCAACACCCCGACCCCATGGAAGTCGTGCAACCCGAACCCCTGGAAGCGGAAAGGTAGGTCTCTACACTCTCCTTTGGCTCTGCTGCCCACATGGATGTGTTAAGAGTAGGATGTTTGAATGCACGTGGCCTGGGCTCAACTTGGAAGCAAGCAAAGCTTCTAAATGACCTCAGGTCATGTAGTATAAATGTAATGGTTATCTGTGAGACTCGAATCAGCGTCGTGCGGCAGGTGGCCCCCACCTTCGATGACTTTGAGGTGCATGCATCTCTCTGTCAACCTGGAGGTGTGGGTGGGGTTGTACTGCTGCAAAAACACCTGGGTCTTGCCGTACAGGTTGTGCACTCGGACCCGGAGGGTCGTTTGTTGGTGCTAGACGTTGGCAGTAGTGAAAGTGCGGCCTTGAGACTGGTCGCCGTCTACTCCCCTTTCGGAGCTGAACGGCCCGACTTCTTCCAGCGTTTGGAGACTTTTCTGGGAACGTCGCGTTCCCTGCTTCTAGCGGGGGATTGGAATGACATCCTGGATGCACGTTGGGACTATGCAGGAGCATGTCCTAATAGAGGGGGGTGTAACAGCCTCAAGGGGTTACTCGACCGTTTTAACTTGGTCGATAGATATCGACTAGATTTTCCAACTGTGCCTACCTGGACTTGGAGAAACCACAGTGGTCAATCTAGATCGTACTTAGATAGATTCTTAGTTAGAAGTAAGGATAGGGACATATTAAGCTGTCCAGAAATGCGCACGGTTGGCTACACGGATCACAAATTAGTGACCTGCGTGGTCAATCTCGAGAAAACACATAGACAGGGTCCCGGTTACTGGAAACTTAATTTGTCTTTACCGGCAAAAGAGACTTACAGAAACCGGATTAGCAGATTAGTTAAGGAGAGGTTGACGGGTGCAATCGTCAACAACCGATGGTGGGCATCTCTGAAAAGAGAGATTAGAACAGAATCAATAAGTTATAGCAAGATGTTAGCTGCCGATAGGAATAGAAACGAGAAAGAATTAACAGGTAAATTAGAAGAGGCAATCAAGAGCGAAGATGTGGCCAGAGTGCTGGCATCGAGGACGGCCTTGAACCAGTTTTTCGATGCAAAGCACGAAGGCTGCGTCATTCGAAGTAAAATACGTTCTCTAGGTAATGAGGGGGCCAAAGCCGTTGGATGGGCCCGCGTGACAGAAGCTAAGAGTGGAAATCGATCCACCATCCGGTCGTTGCAAGACGAAGATGGACGGGTGATCCGGGAGGCTAAGCAGATGTGCGAGGCCTTTGAAAGGCACTTTGCCCGATTGTTCGGGGGAGGCGAGGGTCCGGGCGGGGGCGTGGATTTCGGTCCATACCTCGACAGCCTGCCGCGTCTCTCGAGCGAAGAGGCAGAGTCCTGCGAGGGACCAATCTCGGCTGATGAGATCGGAGATGCGCTGAGCCAATGCAGCAGACGCAAATCTCCAGGTCTCGATGGTATACCTTACGAACTTTATTTAGCAATGCCGGTCTTCTTCTCCGAACTCCTCGAAGCGGTCTACTGCAATTGGCAGCAGAACGGGAGAATTCCTTGTTCTGTAGCCAAGGGCGTAGTCACGCTGGTGAGGAAGGACGAGAACAAGGGGGATAGTATAAATAATGTTCGGCCCATAACCCTGCTAAACACAGAGTTAAAGATTTTGGCCAAGGTGTTAGCAAAGAGGTTGGCGCTTGTCGTGGGTGGCCTGGTGGGAGATGCGCAGACATGTGCTATCCCATCCAGGTCCATTCACGATAACCTCCACCTCATGCGATACATCATAGAGAGGGTTGGCAACAAACCCGGCTTCGGTGGGGCCCTGATCAACTTGGATCAGTCTAAGGCCTTCGATATGGTCGACCATGGTTACCTGGATGCGGTGCTAGCGGCGGCTGGGTTCGGTCCTGTTTTCAGAGGCTGGATCACTGCCTTACATAGCAACCACATCTGTTCTAGGATCAAGGTGAACGGCTACCTTTCGAAGCCGTTCGAAATCACACGATCCATTCGACAGGGGTGCCCTCTCTCCTCCCTTCTGTACGTATTGACTCTCGAGCCTTTACTGAGGAAGTTGGAGTTGTTGCAGGGTATCCCCCTGGAACCAGGATTGAGCAAAGCGGTGTCGGCCTACGCCGATGACGTAACAGTAATGGTATCGACCGACTCGGAGATCGAGGCGATCGGTACCTTACTGGAGGAGTACGAAAGGTTGTCAGGAGCGAAACTGAACCGGGAAAAATCCATCGGGCTGCAACTCGGAACGTGGAGAGGCAGACCGATGCCTCCTGACGGTGTCGTCGGACACTGGACGGAGGGCCCGGTAAAGTTGCTTGGGGTCTGGTTTGGACCGGACCTCCAGGTGGAAAAGAACTGGAACGAGGTTACGAACAAGGTGTTTGCACTAACCCAGAAATGGTCCAAGTGTAAGCTGTCCCTAAAAGGCCGGGCGGAGGTGGCGAACATTTACATAGCGTCCGTCACTTACTACCGCCTGACTGTCGTGCCTTGCCCTAAGGAAACACTCACCACCATGGAACGCATGCTCTTCCAATTTCTTTGGAAGAAGCGCCCTCCTATGGTGAGAAGATCCATCTGCTGCCAACAACCTTCGAAAGGAGGGCTGGGGATGCCGTGGTTGATGATGCGTAGGCACGCATTAAGGCTACGGCACCTACAGGTATTCCTCACTGGTCAACAGGTGTGGGCTCCGTTCGTGAAACGAGCCTTTCCGAGACTCGTCTCGCTCACCGAGCTACAGTCCTGGGTCAAGCAAAGATCCGGAAAACTGGGAGACTGGCACACTGAGTGTGCTCAGGCGCTCAGGGCTCTCTGGCAAGCGGGCCAGGCCATCGGTGGAGAATCCACCTCATCATTCTATAGAGGGCTGGTGGCTAGCAGGGGCGATGACACCCTTGGAGAGTCGCTGGACATGGAAGAAGATGAACTGGCCAGCCTGTTCGGTAGGACTTTCGGCCCAGGACCAATGGACAACTTCCAGAAGTCACTGGCCTGGCAGTGCTACCGGGGGGCTCTACCCGTTCGAGAGAGGCTCTACAGACACGGGCGCCCGGGCAGGGATCCCTCAAAAAAGATTTGCCCTAGATGCGTGCGTCACGAAGAAACCGTTGCGCACGCATTGGTGCAATGTCCGGGCGTGGCTGATCTGTGGGGCTACGCCGAACGACTGCTGTCGCGGGTGGCGCCGATTAAATTGACCGCCGAGTCCGTGATGACAATCAAACCGCCTCCCCTCTTCACAAAGGAAGCAAAGGCGGTTTTTCTGAGCGTAATAGCCATGTTGAAAGAGGTTGTTTGGTGGACACGATTGAAAGGTCTGAGGTCAGGCAACTTCCTCTCTGGCCATAGTCTCGTCTACTTCTTCCGACATCACTTCGGAAGAAGGATAAGAATGGAGAGAGAGGTGCTTGGCCACAGGCAGTTTTATGAAAGGTGGGTGATAGTAGCGAGAATGGCTCGTGTAAATGGGCCTTCTCTGTATACCATCCTGTAGGTAAAGAAGTAAAGGAGAGGGGAGCACCTTCTCCATGTGCTCCCCGGGCAAAGGATTGCACACTTTTTCGGGGGTGTGTGCAACCCCCATCACGTCCCCTCCCTTTTGAGGTTATTTTCGATTATTTTCATGTTACACCCTTTTTACTCGATTATATGTAAACTCCCCCCTTTGTATTTGTCCCTTCCTTTTATGCCTTTATGGTAAATAAAGAAATCTATCTATCTATCTATATATATATATATGTAATATATATATATATATATATATATATATATGTAATATTTAATACAATAACAGAGATAGCTTAACGCTAAACTTCGACTGGTAACCATCTCACTCAACAAACATTAGGTTATATGTTAGTATAACCCAATTTAAGTGTTTGGGGTGCTAACAATATGTATTTTGTGGAAAGCCAGTTGTATTATTTTATGAGATATAATTAAAGTTAAAATATATCTCTCTTTCCAAACAATTGTTTCATTATAAGTTTTCTACAAATTGGGAGAATATTTCCAGTTTATGTAGAAGCCTAAAATATATTCATGTAAGAATATATTTAGGTGAGCACTTATAAATCTTCAGTGGAAGCCCATTAAACTTTGATATAAGAAAAAATTCTTACCGCAGTTAAAAATCGTGTCTGCTAAGCTGCTCCCTCACGCAACGAATGACCGCCAAATTTGAAATTCCAGCAGTCTTTTGACTGAGGAAGTTTCATAGCGTCACGAAGCGGGAAGGGGAGACAACCACAATACACGAGAAAAGAAAAAAATAATATACACTCGGGTTAATTAGTTTTTTAAAAAACATTATCAATCCAACGTGTTAAGAACTCAATTGAAAATAAAAAAATAAATGTATGCGTGTATTAATTACACACGCATATAGATATTTTCTTAGGCTAAAACCAGAAGTGATACCAAAATAAGAAACCGCATTCCATCACCGCAGCAAATACGGAAAGTTACGCTTTAAAGGCAATTGGGAATGTAAATATCTGGCCAAATTAAGAGTAAAATATTTAATACACGCGGGTTAATTAGTTATTTGAAACTATTATCAATTCCACGTGTTAAGAACTCAATTAATTTAAAAAAATAAATAAATGTATATATATATATATATATATATATATATATTGTGTGTGTGCGTATGTATGTGGTTTGTGAATGTCTAGAAATAACGGAATCAGAAGGCCTCTGGTAAAGTACTGTGATGTAATAACTAAAATGAAAACAATCCAATGCAACTAGTTGGAACGACGCCATTCCATATCTCAACAAACTACGTAAAAAGAAAATACAAAATATTTCTTTTAATAGTAAAAGGATTTTCCCATTCGTTTTCTTTTACCTGCACGTATACTTATGGACATAGGAGGCAGAGAATTGGCAGAGTCGTTAGAACACCGGCTAGAATAATTTACGATGTTATTTCTGGCTATCTACTCTCTGAGTTCAAATTCTACCCAGGTCAACTTTACCGTTCATCCATTCGAAGTCGATATAAAAATTCAGCAGTCAAGTTCAAGGGTCGATTCTTCCTGTATATCTCTTTCTCACTTCCTTTCATTCATTCTAAGTCCTTCTCCGGAAGAGATTTGCTGTATTCAGATCTGGAGAGGAGATGGTTCCTGTCTTGTTTAAAATGCACATGAAATACCGGACTTCAATATGGCAGCTCTACGACTGCGTCATGAATTACGAGTCGATACATACATACATCGACACACACACACACACACACACACACACACACACACACACACACACTACACCACATACACAAACACACCAAACATTATACACACACGCAAACGCATGCGCAGAGACGTAGACAAGAAGAAATAAATAAATAAATAAAATAAAAATGGCGTAAACATTACAATACAAGAGGAGGGCACATGATAATAGTACCACTGAAGATATTGCAGATGTGCGACGAAAAAACTTTGATAGACTATATATATATATTTATATCTGTATTTTTAACCGTGGGGCAATCATTGATTGTCAAATAAATTAACTATGAAGATATAAAAGATACAGAAGCGAAAACCAATCAAACAGTGAGTGTGTTGTTATTATTTCTGGCAATATTATTACAACAATATGGGCGGTGGATTGGCAGTATCAGTAGAGGGTCGGACGTCATGCTTTCCAGCATTGTTACGTCCCTTTACGATCTGAGTTCAAATCCCGCCGAGGTTGACTTTGCCTTTCATCCTTACGGGTCGATAAAATAAAGTACCCGTAATGCACTGGGTAATTGCTGGCCTTGTGCCTAAAGTAGAAACAATTATTACAACAATATAACCCTCCCCAAATATAACAAATATATATATATATATATCTGTGTGGGTGTGTGTGTGGGGGGTGGGGGGTGGGGGGTGAAAATAGTCGTTTTGGAAGCCTCAACAATGCAGATGGGTAAATCTCCGGGTAACAGAATCAGGTGGTAATGAGAGAGAGATGTAGGAAGAAGCGTAGAAAGAGACGTAGAGAGTGTAAAAGAAAGAAGGAACAGTGTAAAAGATAATAACACGAGATAGGGTTGCCTTGGAAATGATTTAATTGTCCCTATGTTTCGGATTTCGCATTCATCAACTGGGGGTTTTCTGAGCAGTAAAAGTTTCGTCGGGGAAGGACAACACGTGGATTCTGTTGTTTACTTAGATTACTAAATTTGCTAAGGTAAGATTCTATTGTTATCTTGGCAATTTAAATTTTCTAATGCATTGTATGGTTTTGAAAATTATTTAAATTTGTGTTTCCTGTTCAAGCCAACTACAACACAGAGAAAGGAATTTTTCACACGTTGTTCACGCGTCGCCAAACACCTATTGCATAACTACAAGGCTCTGGACTGATTCCTTGTAATTTTATTTCCAACTAAAAATTGTTCGGACTTTTGCAGTTATCTCCCTTACACCTCTCGCACGCATTCTAGTATTGCCTGTGTGAAGTGACCGGGTTTCTGCGCATGGGCGTTCGTACGGTTGTCCTTCCTGTTCCTATAACCATGCCCATTACGAGGTGAGGATCCGCTAAGGTGAAACAATTGTTCTCGGTATGGTGAACTAACTGTTGTGTAACCACTTCTACCTAACTCTACCACTACGGATATTACCTTCCAGTGTCCCACCACTATATATATATATATATATATATATATATATATACGATAATAATAAATGGAAAATATATTTATAAAACCATATTTATTTCATTATACATATTTCAGGGATACCAAATTAAATTATGGTATGCCTTCATCAGACAAAATACAATATATAACAGTTTTACAAATAAGCTTTGGCGTACCCTTTTAAAATGCGACCATTATTTTTGGAGGCCATCTGGTATCCCTGAAATATGTATAATGAAATAAATATGGTTTTATAAATATAGTTTCCATTTATTAATATCGTATATCTACTCCAAATACTTGTCGAGTGCTTTATATCAGTTATAAAAATATTTACTTGTTGTATCCCTACAATTTAAATAGAACTTTTGCATATATATATATATATATATATATATATATATGTGTGTGTAAAAGGTAAACAGAAATAACAACACAATCGGTACAGTATATGGAAGGAATATATTAGGTTAACGCTTGATATAGCAGGAAGAGGGTCTTAACGTTTCAGACGCTAGTCCTTCGTCAGCAGAAAGAATGAGAAATAAGATAGATTGAGGGGACGGGCGGGTTGGAATTGGAAACAATTCTTTAGATAAAAATAACAGGTCCACTGATGCTGACATCTCTTGCAAAACTGTTGGTGTTGGTGTTTTGTGTATAATTTATTTTTTTAAAAAGTGGATGATAGAGCGCGTCTCCCTGAAAGGAAACTAAGTTTCTATACAAAACAGTGGTTATAGAGAAAAGATGAAACTGGAAATAGCACGGAAAATATATTTAAGGGTCTGTTCTTTTTTCCCTTTCTTTGATTCGTCAAAGTGACATTATTGAAAAAAATGAGAGGGACAATTCTTTTTAAAAAGAGTTTTATAATATATATAAAGTATATAAAGTATATAATGTATATAAAGTATATAATGTATATAAAGTAAAAAAATATATAAAGTATATAAAGTATATAAAGTATATAATGTATATAAAGTATATAAAATATATAAAGTATATAAAGTATATAAAGTATATAATGTATATAAAGTATATAAAGTATATAATTGTTTCTACGTTTGGCACAAGGCCAGCAATTACCCAGTACACTACTGGTACTTTATTTTATCGACCTCGTAAGGATGAAAGGCAAAGTTAACCTCGGCGGGATTTGAACTCAGATCGTAAAGGGACGTAACTACGCTGGAAAGCATGTCTGACCCTCTAGCGATACTGGTATATAATGTATATAATGTATATAAAGTATATAAAGTATATAAAGTATATAAAATATTACTGGTTTCGATGTATTAGTAAAATTCATCTTATCAAATGTTGAGTATTACAATTAATAATAATTAATAAGAATTAAAAACTAAAAATTAAAGATTTAAAATTAAGTGTTGAGGCAAGTTTTTCATCTCCTTCTCAACACTGGATGAGATAAATGTTACTAATACATCGAAACTGGTTATTCTTTATATACTTTATATTCTTTATATATTTTCTATACTTTCTATACTTTATATACATTATATACTTTATATACTTTATATACTTTATATACTTTATATTCTTTATATACTTTATATACATTATATACTTTATATACTTTATATACTTTATATTCTTTATATACTTTATATACTTTATATTCTTTATATACTTTATATACTTTATATACTTTATATTCTTTATATACTTTATATACTTTATATTATTTATATACTTTATATACTTTATATTCTTTATATACTTTAAATACTTTATATTCTTTATATACTTTATATACTTTATATACATTATAAAACTCTTTTTTAAAATAACTTTTTTAAAGAATTGTCCCTCTCATTTATTTAATAATGTCACTTTGAAGAACCAAAGAAAGGAAAAAAAGGGGGCAAAAGAAAAAGAGATCCTTAAATACATTTTTGTGAATGATGTACTTTTGTAGAGATTAACACAGGTATGCGATACAGTAGGAGTTATTTCTCGCATTTACATGTTTCATTGACTGCTGTTTTCTATTCTAACTTTGATCTAGAGAAACCGAAAACGATATCTCGTATACCTACATATATACATATCCTTATATATATATATATATAGGGAGATGTGAGAAAAACCACAGATCCTCCATCTCAACTCACCTTTTGAAAAGCAGAAGAACTGCGAAACCGGTAAAGGGACCAAATAAATATATATATATTTTTTTTTAAAATAAGACTCCAGTTGCATTTTCGATTTCATCTCTTTTTCTTTATACTTTCACTCGTGTAGGACACCTCGGTTATTTTTCATTTTGTAAAAAAACCCTCACTTTCTAATATATATATATATATATATATATATATATATATATATATATATATATATATATATATATATATATATATGTATATATATATATGTATATATATATATATATATATATATATATATATATATATATATATATATATATATATATATATACATATATATATATATATATATATATATATATATATATATATATATATATATATATATATATATATATATATAAATATATATATATATATATATATAATAAGGTAATGGATTATTTTACAATGGAATTAGCTCGAAGGAGGAAAATACCCACTGAGCCGTGTATAAACTAATATGTATGTGATGAAACACAGATACCAACACATCTGTATATATATATTGCAAAAGAAAATTTAGCCAGATTGAAGTATACTAATTATTATACTACAGTTTGTCCATATCGATTTAAAATAATAAATCAACAAAGACGAACTACATATTAGTTTATACACGGCTCAGTGGGTATTTTCCTCCTTCGAGCTAATTCCATTGTAAAAGAATCCATTACCTTATTAATAACTGCTCCTAGTCTGAGCTGAAAGCCGCCTCATATATACGACTGTTATTTCTAGCAGTACGGTTATGAGACTAGCTAGATACTGTTAAACCATGTGCGTCACGCAGTCTTTTAAATTATTTAGAAGTGAAGCATATCAATTTGTCCCTGGATGTTTACTGAGGAGAGCTGGACATGATATTCCTACACTTATTTAACTCGAAACATATTTGGATTTTAAAGTTTAAACTTATCTACGGAACAGGTTTGATTTTGAAATTTAAATGTGTCTAAACATCATAGCCTCTTGGCAATGCAGTTCGACTTTGTTGATTTATTATTTTAAATCGATATGGACAAACTGTAGTATAATAATTAGTATACTTCAATCTGGCGAAATTTTCTTTTGCAATATATATACAGATGTGTTGGTATCTGTGTTTCATCACATACATATTAGTTTATATATATATATATATATATATATATATATATATATATATATATATATATATATATATATATATATATATATATATATATATAAGGAATTTATATCTAGTAACATTTATATACACACAGATGCATATCAATGCTAGCAAATATATAGGTTTTGTCTTATTAACAATGTGGTTCAATGCATGGGGTTGCAGAACAATAATATGAGAGACGTAAAATAAGAAAATTATAAAAATAACTTACTTACTAAAAAATCACTTCCAACTAATTAGTTTCTGGAATGGAGTAAATATATTTTCCGAAGAAACATATAAAAAATCATTCCGTCATCAGGAAAGTCTTTTTCCGTGTAGGTCTCCAGGCATAGCGAGGACACTGGAAACTTATTAAAAAAATAATTCTATATATATATATATATATATATATATATATATATATATATATATATATATATATATATGTGTGTGTGTGTGTGTGTGTGTGTGTGTGCGTGCTCGTATGTGTGTATATATATTAAGAATGTAGAGAAGTGACACACGAGTTGATATATATCTTAACTCTAATAAAGTAAGGAGTGCGGGACTGCGTCCAAAATATATTTGTTTATCCCGTTTGTAAAGTAAGTTGGATTACTTTGAATAACTAATGAATGAATATTACATAATTTATCTACTAAATTTCGTAACTCTTGAATAAATATATCTTATTGCTTATTTAAAGATTCACTTCTTTACAATTTTCAAATATCACCACTTCCGATTATATTATAACACTTCTAAAAACATCGAATATATTGCTGTCACTAATTTTCTCCTAATGCAGTTTATATATAATATCGTCTTTTTTTAAATGTATCATGGATTACGTTACAGATTACATAAGACAGTGTAACACAGACTCTCTTCAAATTCTGAGTATATTGTCAATTACGATGTTATTTGATGTATCATATCTACATGTATATATACTTCCGTATATATCAATATACACAACCCGAAGGGTGGTTTTTCTGCTAGTAATAGTAAAAAAGAAAAAAAAAACATTAGAAAAATGCTAAAGAGGTTTTCTCGCAGAATATTTATTTACAAAGTAGGAATTTCCGTATTTTTCGTACCGGTTTCAGCTTGTAGGCTTCTTCATACACACGTACATACATACAAACATACATACACATATATATACATACATACATATATACATACATATATACATACATATATACAGATATACATACATGATAGCTTCAACTCAATTTCGAGTAATCCCATCGCTTGATACTTAAGCATAAGCATCACAGACATGGTTTTTTACTTCTGCTAGGGGCTTGCCTATAGCCAGCAATACCATGCATAGCAACAAATGTCACATATCAAGCACTGCCTCAGCTTGAAGCTTTTTTAAGTAAGGAAAGGCTTTGCACGGAGCCAATCACACACTCTGAACATCAAATGCATTTACCCAAAAAGAACTAGTCTACATCATTGAATGTAAACGCAGGTTCTATATCAGAGTGATCTTCTCCCAGAGAGATGTCTTAATGAAGACTAGAGGTCTCTCACTCCACAAAAATAAACATTATTGGATGCCTGTTGACTCTCTTGGGTTACTCTGCCCTTTGACAGGTTTTGTTTTTTATCCCGCACGATGTCCAAAATCACCCTCCTCACCAAGTAAGCTTGATTGGGTTGTGAGTTTAGTCGCCGGCAACTCGACCGTGAGATAGAGTGTACTGGGTTACATGTTACCAGTAGCATTAAAGTGCTACCTGACATATATATATATATATATATATATATATATAAGAACAAAAGATGGTTAAAAGAGTTCCATGTATTTTATTATACGCATTTCAAAAACAAATATCATCATGCAATAATATTTGTGTTTTCATCAGATAAAACAGGAAGACATGATATGAAGGTTAAAAACACTTGTGGATAGTTCAGTTTTAAATCAACATATGAAAAGTAGTTTTAGATTGATGTGTGATATTGGGAAAAATATTTTATTTAGAGGGGGGGGGGTGAAAAAGAGGAGGAGATGAGAGTAAAAAGTGGAGAGGGAGGAGTATAATGAGGAGGGATGAGGTGGGAGGAGAGATGGGTGATAGAGAGAGAGAGAGATAGCTTTTATAACTGAGAAAGATATATTGTTTTACATAGAGAGGTTGAAAACCGTTGGAAGATAATGTATAAATTAAAAGAATTTAAAAATTAACGAAGAGAAAAATAATGTAAAGTTAAGGTTTGTATATTGAGGGGTTTGATAATATGTGCGATGAAAAAGAAAATGTTAATATGTATTGAGAATAATAATATTTAAGGTTTAATAATATGTGCGATGTTAAGAAAATGTTGATATGTATTATTAAAAGGAATAACAGGTTATTTAAATAAGGAAATATTGAGATGAGCATGAATTAGTTAGATGAAAGGGAGAAAAGAATAATGAATTGAGGATGAATAATCTAACGTCAAAAAAATGTGTATATGTTTACGAA
Organism: Eledone cirrhosa; assembly: GCA_964016885.1. Classification (NCBI taxonomy): domain Eukaryota; kingdom Metazoa; phylum Mollusca; class Cephalopoda; order Octopoda; family Eledonidae; genus Eledone; species Eledone cirrhosa. The sequence continues at coordinate 6,393,875 of OZ024744.1, read as the reverse complement.
GGATTTTTACAAGGTGATATAGAGTAAGAGTGTATTGTATTATGTATATTTCACCCGTTAAGGGTGAAAGCAGCGATTCTTTGCTTAAACTTTAATCTGTTATTTTAATAAATATATATATATATATATATAACGAAGGAAATGTGGTAAGGAACCAGGTGGACCATAACGCACCAAAGTACTCAATACTTGGGGTAGTAGAGTGGGTAATAGGAACCAGTAAGACAGAGTGGGTAATAGGAACCAGTATGACAGATATTGCGACAACCAGGACTTCGGTACCAAGGAGAGATTCGGATTTATTACCTACAAATCTCCGCCCCCGAACCCCTTGCTCTCACCCTTCGAGAATGACCTCTTCCAACTGGTCAAGAACATTAAATTTAAAACCAGACACAACCGATTCCTACAAAAACTCCGTAGCAACTTAACAGAATATGATAACACCAATGACATCATGGTGCAATCGGATAAAACTGGGAACCTATACTTTGTCAACCCTGACAGATACCACACACTGATCAGGAGCAGCCTAAACTCCACCTATAAAAAGGCCAACCACTCTTGCATCGAGGACATAAATCGAGATGGACAACAAATTACCTCCAGCCTCCGGACACCATACTTCACACTGAAGGACCATAAATCCGATTTTGACCGTAAACCCTCTATCAGGCTTATTAACCCAACGAAGTCCGACATAGGGAGAATCAGCAAAAAAATCCTAGAACGCGTGATACCAAAAGTCAAGCAACACGCCCGACTTAGCCTATGGATCAACACCCAGGAAGTTATCTCATGGTTCAGCAATATGGAGGATAAACGAGACACTAAATTCATACAGTTCGACATAGAGAGCTACTATGCTTCAATCACCTTACCGCTACTTACTGCCGCCTTGGACTTCGCCGAAACACTTGTGCCCATCACCGACCAGGAAAGAAAAATCATCCTCCACGCCAGGAAGACAGTCTTACTCTTTGACAACTCTAAATGGATAAAAAGAGCTCCCGACTCACCCTTCGACGTCAGCATGGGCGCCACGGATTCGGCGGAGGTCACAGATCTTATAGGATTATTCCTAATAGCCAAACTCACTGATATGTTTCCTGCATTCGGTGGTGGATTGTACCGTGATGATGGGCTCCTTACCCTTAAAGGGTACAACCCCAGTAGTACAGATCGGGTCCGGAAACAATTAATCAGCTTCTTCCGCGACTGGGGATTTAAAATAACCCTACAAACGTCCCTGACCCGAGTAAACTTCCTGGACGTGACCCTCGACCTCGAAAACGACCTGTACTACCCATACAGGAAACCTAATGACAACCTGCACTACATCCACCGCCGATCAAACCATCCTAGGAACATCACAAACAACCTGGTCAAAAACATCTCCCTCCGCATATCCCGTTTGTCAGCTAATGAGCGGATATTCGATGAACATGCGCCTTATTACAACCAGGCCCTCAAGCGGAGTGGTTTCCGGGTGGAAATATCCTACTGTCCAGCTCCCATTAGCGGAACCAGCAGGAGACACCGCCGCTCACGCAATGTAACATGGTTCAATCCTCCCCACAACGCAGAGGTGACAACTCCCATCGGGAAACTATTCTTTAGGCTCATTGAAAAACACTTCCCACTACAACACCGCTACCACAACATAATTAACAAAAATACCATCAAACTCTCTTACAGCACTACACCAAACTTCGCACAAAACATCGTCTCCTCTAACAACAAAAAACTTAACCCCGATGGCAGAAATAACCTAAATAGCAGTGGAGAACCGACCAGGAGGTGTAACTGTCCGGATAGATCCATTTGCCCACTCGACAATAGATGCAGAGACCGTAATGTGATCTACCAGTGCAACGTGAGGACGGATACCTCCAACAAAGCCTATATAGGACTTACCGCATGTGACTTCAAGACCCGGCTATACCAACATAGACATACCTTCCGAAACCCGGCCCGGCGTCACGCCACTACACTTTCGGGCCACATATGGGACCTCAAGGACAACAACATCACCTATGATCTCACTTGGAGATTACTGTCCAGAGCCAATTCTTACACGGGAGGACGCCGTCCGTGCAATTTATGCTCGGGGGAAACTTTACAAATGCTGTTTTCGACGGACCAACTCCTAAACAAGAAAGATGAACTGGTTACTGCATGTAAACATAGATTGCGTAGGAATTACCTCGCCCTCAAACCCCATAATGACCCGGGGGGGGGGGGGGTAAACTAGGGCTATAACACCCCTCTTCCCGATTTTGCAATGGGTAACCCCTGCTTGCCAAGGGAGACGTAAGATCTTCTTTTTATTCTTTTATCGCTCCTTTATTTCCTTCCCCCATCCCTCCTTAGTCCTTCTACCCCAGCTCCTCTTCTTTGTCGGCGTCTTTTCTCGCCCACCCGAGGCTGCCCTTTGGCCCTTGTAGCCTTAGTACCCCCACCCCCTCCCCTAGTCTATGATAGATTTGGCGGACTCCGCTTTTTATAGCAGTTGGTTTAGACCCCGGATACTTGCCCCCTTTTTTCGACCGCTCCCACTATTTTCCGTGCCTTCTATATTTCTTAGTGGCACTTATGCCTTATTTTCTCGTTTCAGTATTTCTTTCTTCGCTTTTCTTTTGGGCGGGGTGGATTCTGAATTTATTTTTCCGTATTCTACCTTTACTTCGTACGAACTTTCATGTAGCTTGTTTAAGATCTTTTAGAGTTAGCATTAGTATATATTTTTTTCGGGACTCAGAATTATTATCTCGTACTAGTCTACTTTGCTGCACTGGGTGGTTGCTGGCATTGTGCCCGGGATAGAAACCTTTATTATTTATTTCGTGGTAGTCTCTTTAGTATTTTGGCCCCATTTGTTGACCCGTCACCGTATGATTTACGTACTTATACCTCTTAAAAGGGTCCTTGCCTATTCCGTCCCACCTAGTTCATTTACTTATTTCGTTATTTCTTTATTTCTTTCTTTACTTCTTTCTTTCTTTATTTATTTATTTATTTAGCCTAACAATAGCTAGAGACTTAGGTCGTAGAACTTGCTTTACTTTTTTCTTTACACTTATTCGCTTTTCTTCACTCTCAGTATTTTCTCTTTCATATATATTTTTACCCCTCATTGTTCTACCTACCGTTCCGACTTCCTCCCCCTCCCCCTCCCCCTCCCCAGTATCTTCTTTGACCTCATGCCCAGCTGTAGCTGGCACTACCAACGCTTGACTGGGTCTACTCCACCCCCTCCCCTCTTTCTCCTACTGGCAGGTTTAGCCACCATCTCCCCTACTAATATATATATATATATATATATATATATATATATGAGTTCAAATCCTGCCGAGGTCAACTTTACCTTTCATCCTCACGGGGTCGATAAAATAAAGTACCAGTAATGTACTGGATAAATGCTAGCCTTGTGCCAAATGTAGAAACAGTTATATATATATATATAACCTCTTGTTGAGTCATACAACGCCGTACTCTAAAACTATCCATGATAAGAAGTATTCACAACCACTAATCGGATTACCTATAACGATATCTTGTTATCCCCTATATGTATATATATTCCACCTGGAATCTTACCACACCCTCTTCGTTATATATGTATATATATATATATATGTATATATATAAAATTAAGTATGTGTGTGTGTCCGTCTGTGTATTCCCTACATCTTACGACCGATTTTCATGAAACATTACAGGCCCATAGATTAGTCATCGAGGAGTGTTTTCTATATATCTGTATATCGTTTATTTATTCCGGGGTGATTAAATATTCAAAAATAAGTCAACCAAATACACAAAATCTTAGTTAAAACAAATTAAAGGGAAGTAAATATTGATACCTAAGAAGCAGGACAGAAGGAATTATTTCCCGTTGATAGTTACTCTAATCGGTTAAAACAATTTCCACACAATGACAAATGACTTCTTAGTCGCTCTACCAGCTAAAAATATATTGAACAAAATATTTAAGTAAAATCATCTTAAGAAACATCAACACCACATATTTATCTGAAGCAGTAAATAACTATTAAAAGAAAAAAATAGATTTCAAGCTATCGTGGGATACCATTCTGCAAAGAACTCCATATCTTGCGAACAGGAGAGAATGCAGATTATGTTCCGGGGAGATCTTAAAAATTACTAAATCTAAAGATGATCTATTGAATAAAAGACAGGAACTGATTATAGATTGTAATCACCGTATACGAAAAACATGTAAGTACTATAAACCTAATTAAATATTCTAACTAGCAACTCACTATAGTTCTATATGACGTACCATTTGTTAATATCCCCTTCCCCTAATTATACTCTTTCCTGTTTATTTTTAATTTTTTAACCTTTTAATTTTTTAGCTTCCATAGATTCATGCGTTACTGACTAAGGGCATCAAGGTACATAACCACCTGTAATTACATGGGTTTACATGTATCTATGTATGTATGATATGAGAATATATATATATATATATTGGGGCCACCGCGAAGAGGCCACTTTCGGTTATTTGTCGGAGATTTCTTCATAAGAGCCTTTATTCTTATAGCCTGGTCGAATTGATTTTTTATATGGTTAATTATGCTAATTGGAAGAGGAATTGGTATATATTTTATTTAATAATTCTAAGGACATGATTTATGATATATTGCTCTGATTATTTAATTTATTAATTCTTCATAGAGCTTAAAAGTGACCGGTTGCAGCATATATATCTATAACTTTATGTATATGTAAACCTTTATATTTAATAATCTCCCGTTAGGTTGAGATTCAATTTGGCGATATTTGGCTGCGCTTTCTAGCAACAAGCCTACCCGCCGTAAGCAACCAATCACATTCTTTCTAGCTTGACCAAAGCCACATAGCGATTCTTAGCCATTTTTGAATCTAATTTTGGCGCGATCAGGTTAGAGAACTAGATGTCTGATTTTGAGTTTGTCTCCTGATGAATCCTAACTCAAGACATTCCTATTAATTGGATGTCTAAAAATACGGATGAAACCATGGTAGAGATATAATTACGGTATGTACACATTTCTTCTAAATTTAATTTTACACCTAATTGTGTATGGTTGATGATATATTTAGTCAGTTTCTACATGCTGTCGAAATGTTGGATAAATACTCTATTGGGGCCACCGCGAAGAGGCCACTTTCGGTTATTTGTCGGAGATTTCTTCATAAGAGCCTTTCTTCTTATAGCTTGATCTAATTGATTTTTCATATGGTTAATTATGCTAATTGGAAGAGGAATTGGTATATATTTTATCTAATAATTCTAAGGACATGATTTATGATATATATATGTATATATATGTGTGTATATATGTGTGTGTGTATATATGTGTATGTACATGTATGTTTTTGTACATGTATATATGTATGTATAAGTGTGTATATATATATGTATATATATGTTTGTCTGCGTGTATGCATGTATATGTATATGTTTATATCTATGTATGCGTATGTATGTTTCTAATGGAGTATCAATGTAATTATACCTCTATCTATATATGTGAATATATGTACTTTTGTGAGCCAAGAAAATTATGTGTTTTGACTATGTCAACATGCATTTATTTGAGTTTGATTACTTATTCATGGACCCACTTGAAAATATTTACTATTTTATATTTTATGATGCATCATACGCTATATTATTCTTTATACAATGTACCATACTGTACTATATTATATTACATTATATTATATTATTATATTATCATATTTTATTAGTTTATTATAATTTTCATCTTTTAATATACTATACTTCCTATCGAATAAGGAATATATTTATGAACATTACTTTACCTATCTATATTTATCCTAGTTATCTCTGTATATTTTATATTTACTTATTTATATTCATCTAAAAATTCCATACAACACAACTCAACATTTAATTTTTACATTCCTTTTTAAACTTCTCTCCACCATCTACATTCCACTTTCAACATAACAATCTCTTTTCTTCATAGGTTCTTTATAGTAATTCTATTTTTAACACCATTCAACCATTCAACCATTCCTTTCAAAGGGTCATGACCTCAACTAAAGTGAGTTATATTTCATCTTAACATCGTATGGCAAAAAACCATTTGATTGCTTTGTTCTTCAGCTACCTCGAAATAAGATCATAGAACTCAATTTACTATTGATTTTGAATAAAATTTTCATTGCTTTTGACAACGGCTGATAATATACATGTAGGTAAATATATTCCTTATTCGATATTTTGTAACTAACCCTATATATATCGATAACGAAATATGCGTACGATATATTATTATCACCTAGAAACGATCGTAAAGCAGTGAAGTATATTTCTAATGACATGAATTTTTATTTCATTGTTTTAACTTATATCATAACTCTGTTTTCCTTTTGATGTTTTATTGTTTTCCGGGATTCACTTTAACCTACAACATGTTCAACATATGGAATACATTGAGTTTTTCATGCAGACTAGACACCACAACTAACCGTGGATATTTCTGTGTGTATATATATATATATATTCATTAGTTAAGCAAAATAAGACCACAAATTTCAGAAGGAAGACATTATTAAAAGATTATCAACATAGTTTTAGTTTGATGTAAGGAATGTAGAGATTAATAATAATAATATTAATAAGTTTATCATAAACCAGGTGAAATACTTACACTCTAACCACCCACCGGAAGTCATCAGAGCAATAATCAAATCTATCTCGTATAGGATCTCCATGCTATCCGCAAATGATGAGATATTTATAAACCATGCGGCATATTATAATAAGGCTCTTTCTGAATCTGGTTATGAACAGTCCATTTACTACATACCTAAATGCCATAACACAGCACTTCACCACAACCATAATAAACTTAACACTAGAACCAGAAATACCTTAGCATATAGCCAGATTCGCCGGAATTTTAGCAGTAACAGAACCTATACAGGGAACCTTAATGGTGGCAGTGGCCTACTTCCCTCTCCAAGTAGCAGACTAAAAATCAACCACTAAATGGACATTGCCTGACACCCAATATAGTATATAGGTGCACAGTTAAAACTGCTTCGCATACCAGCTCCTATATCGGCTCTACCTCTAACCCCTTTAAGAGACCCTAACAACAGATGTTCGACATCTCTAGCTAGGCTCATTAAAAACCTTAAATTAACCAACATTGAACACTCACTAACATGGAATATCTTGGCTAGGGCCAAACCGTTCAATGGACGAAGAAACTCTTGTGACCTCTGTCTTACGGAAGCATATTACATAACTCTATCACGACCTCTATAGATTAACGATAGAACGGAGGTAAATATTAGCTGTCAACATCGAAGGGCTAATTCCTTCGCCAACAGAATATTTGATCCAACATAGTCATCTAGCCCCATTTTTACTTATAGCTAATAAGTTAAATAGTTATAGCTAACTTAGATAATTATAAGTTACCTCCCTTACATTGTTCCCGTTCCCGCTGCAACACTTGTCCCTTTATTTCCACCCTCACCACTCTTACACGCCCTAACGGGTCTTTCCGTATCCGCCATTCCTTCAGCTGCACATCCACCCACGTTGTCTATGCCCTCCGGTGTCCCCTTTGCGGGTCTTTATATATCGGACAAACGGGACGCCGTAAGGCGGACCGTTTTGACGAACATTTGAGGGACATACGACTCGGTTTGGATACTGATTCACCGCCTTGGGTCCTATTCCCCTCTTGGACTCAACTCACCTCCCCAATTTCTCTAATACCTCGTCCATTATCACACCCCTAGGTTCCTATCGCTTTCTCTTGATCATTAGCAGTTTCTCTTACTACTAATACAGGCCGATACACAGCCTTGTATTAACATACTTTTGCTCATAGCTTCGTACTTACATGCACACACACTCTTTTACTCACATATACACACGCATTTCTTTTTAGCTTCGTACGGAACTATAATAACACACACACACAACTTTTACCTTTTACACACACATATATATATATATATATATATATATATATATGTGTGTGTGTGTGTGTGTGTGTGTGTGTGTGTGTGTGTGTGTGTGTGTGTGTGTGTGTGTGTGTGTGTGTGTGTGTAAAAGGTGTGTGTGTGTGTTATTATAGGTCTGTACGAAGCTAAGAAGAAATGTGTGAGTATATGTGAGTAAAAGATATATATATATGTAGAGGTTATATTTAATTTGTTAGGATACAAAAGCAAAATATTGGAGTAAATATAAAATATATCAGGAGATTCCAACCACAATGGTTGCATTTTTTCAGGGTATGTCAATATTTATTTATAAAACTAACCTCTATTATATTTTATCTGATGAAAGCGCACCATAGTTTGCCTTGGTGGCCCTTGAAATATGTATAATGAAATAAATACGGTTTTATAAATATAGTTTCCATTTGCTAATATATTGTATATATATATATATATATATACAGAGAGAGAGAGAGAGAGAGAGAGAGAGGGGGGGGAGAGAGAGAGAGAGAGAGAGAGGAGAGAGAGAGAGAGAGAGAGAGAGAGAGAGAGAGAGAGAGAGAGAGAGAGAGAGAGAGAGAGAGAGAGAGAGAAGTAGGGTTAGAAACAGCACAGAAATATATTTAAAGAATCTGTTTTCCTTTATTTCTTCTTTGACCCGTCAAAGTTATATTATTGAAAAAATTATACTATATACATTTTTTTTATAAAGTATATAAATATATATAAAATAATACCGGTTTCGATGTAATCCATCTTATCAAATATTAAATATTACAATTAATAAAAGAATTATAAAAGAATTAGAAATTAAAAATTGACCTTAACCAACTTTAAAATCTATTGATTAAGCACATATACATATACAGACAGATCGATACATTTGCATATATACACGCCGTGCAGTGTGTTGGTTGTAACTTCTCTGTTTTTTAGCCTAAGAAAATATATATATGCCTATGTATATAATTACATGCATACATTTATTTATTTTATTAATTGAGTTCTTTACACGTGGAATTGATATTAGTTTTGAAATAACTAATTAACCCGCGTGTGTTTTATATTTTACTCTTAATTCGGCCGGAGATTTACATTCCCATTTGTCCTTTAAAGCATAACTTTCCGTATTTACTACGGTTACGAGATGCGGTTTCTTATTCAGGTACAACCTCTGTTTTTAGCCTAAGAAAATATCTATATGCGTGTGTTATTTATACACGCATATATTTATTTTTTTAATTTCAATTGAGTTCTTAACACGTTGGATTGATAATGTTTTCGAAAAAACTGATTAACCCGCGTGTATATTATTTTTTTTTTCCTCCTTTCGTGGATCGTAGTTGTCTCCCCTTCCCGCTTAGTGACGCTATAATACTTCCTCAGGCAAAAACTGCTGGAATTTCAAATTTGCCGGTCATTCGATGCGGGAAGGAGTAACTTAACAGACACGATTTTTAACTGTGGTAAGAAATGTTTTTCTTATATCAAAGTTTAATGGGCTTCCACTGATGATTTATAAACGCCCACCTAAATATATTCTTACATGAACATAAACTGGAAATATTCTCCGAATTTGTAGAAAACTTATAATGAAACAATTGTTTGGAAAGAGAGATATATTTTAACTTTAATTATATCTCATAAAATCATACAACTGGCTTTTCCACATAATACATATTGTTAGCACCCCAAACACTTAAATTGGGTTTATATTAAAATATAACCTAATGTTTGTTGAGTGAGATGGTTACCAGTCAGAGATTAGCTTTAAACTATCTCTGTTATTGTATTAATTATATATATATATATTGTTATGCTTTGGGAGGCTCATGTTGCCAATAATAAACACACGCACCAGTTGCTTTCACTCAATTTATTATAAATTAAATTTATAAATTTAAGAATTTCATAAATTTCCGGTTGGTTGGTTGGTTCTATAACCGAACGGTTGTTCATATATTGTCAAAGTTCTTTCGTCACATATTCTGTGACCTCATCAGTGACTGGGGATTCTTTTCTTTGTTTTGTGCATCTCCTTTGTTCTGTCCTACGCCATCTTTTTTTGTGTGTGTTGTGTGCTTAGTTTGCGCATGTTACATCCGAGTGTCTCTGTGTGTTTTTATTTCTTTATTTATTTGTTTATTTACATGTTACTGGTTGGTTGTTTGTTCTATGTGCGTGTGTGTTTTCATTTTGTCCTTAATTGTAAGTTGTGATGTTGCTATTCATTTCAGGTGTTCTATTTAATTTTGGTTGGAGTTCATTTATGTTTATTGCCTCTGTGATTTGTCTAAACATTGCATCTTTTCTGTGTGTATATTTTATTTTTATTTCTATGTTCTCTAATTTGCCCTTATGTTCTACTTTAGCATGTTGGTGGAGTACTGATGAGTCTTTTCTATCTTGAAGCTCTCGCCAGTGTTCATTTAATCGTTCTCCTATACTACGAGCTGTCTCACCTATGTACATTATATTCTTATCTTTACATTGTAATATATTATGTTTCTAGTTTTGCAGTTAATATGGCGTCTTAGTTTACAGATTATGCATTTCTTATCTATACAGGGAGGTCTTTGAAAAGGGTATGTATTACTAATAAGTGTTTTTATGGAGGTACCTTGTCTTTTCACTATCTTAATATTTAGTTTAAGTTTATTTAGAGCCCTTCTAAATTTGTAAGCTAGTTCACCTCTAGGGGTTCTATCGATGAACATTACACTCTGGTATTTATTGCTATCATACCATGAGTTTATTCTATTAATCGTTTTCCTAGTTCTTTCTATTCTATTCCAAAATTTGCTCCTGTACAAGGAGCAGGTCCCATTTGTATCATTATTTACCATTTCTCCCACTTGGTTCTGGCTCCTCTATATACTCTAATTTTATCTCTCTGATTGTAACCAGAGAACTGCATACGGTGGGTGAAGTGTTGTGTGTGTATCTCTACTTCTTTGGGGTTACACATGCGGGACACGTTCCTCATCACCCGTACTAAATCCGCAATCAGTATGTTGATTTTGGTGTGATCCGAAACAGCTGAGTTTCGGTGGATCAGATATTTCTAAATTATGGGTTTGGCATAATGGGAATGGACGATTTGTTTTTTGTTATTAAGAGTTTCTAACCAGAGCTCTGTGTTTATTTTCCGTGCTATTTCCAATTCCACCTTTTCTCTATAGACTGTTATGTATAGAACCTCACTGTCTTTTCCAATATATATATATAATATTTATTCTATTTTGGTCGTTTTGGAAGCCTCAACAATGCAGATGGGTAAATCTCCGGGTAACAGGATCCAGTGGTGAAGAGAGAGATGTAAGGTAATGTAGAATGAGATGTATAATGTGTAGAGAAACGTAGGAAAGAGCGTAAAAAATAAAAATAATAACACGAGATAGAGTTACCTTGGGAAAAATTTAATTGTCCCTATATTTCGGATTCGCATCCATGGGGTTTTACGGGGGGGGGGGGTATCTGTCGGAGAGGAACGGTACGTGTCCTCTGCTCTTCGCTGTTTGTGACTAACTGAGGTATTCTGCAGAGCGCACGTGCGCGCGGAATAAGTGCGGTCAAGCAAATGTCGATGGTCGAAGCAGTTCTTTTAATTGTGGGAGTGGGATGGCGTTAGCTGTCAATCCATTGTACTATTTATTTGTGCTGGTTTTTGGTACTAGCAGTGTAGTATATTCGTATGGTTTTAGTAGTCTGCCGGGTCGGTGGATCGTGGCGGTGCTGCACAGACAATAACAGTCGTTCGAATGCTACTCTGTGTGTGTGTGTGTGTGTGTGTGTGTGTGTGTGTGTGTGTGTGTGTGTGTGTGTGTGTGTTGTTGTCTCGTTTGTTTACACCAACCACCTCATTTCGCTTCTCTCGGATCGGTTATTTATGTGTGGCCCTAGACATTTGATCCAAAGTGCTTCCTTGATTTGTAACGTGCCGACGTTGCGTTCTGTCGCTAGCACTGTGACAATGGGCCTTCCGTCTTTGTTTCCGCATTTGGTTATGTGTTTCCGGAAAGACGAGGCCCTGGTGTTGATATGCTCCTTGATCTGGATGTGTAGCGGTCGGATTGTGCTACCTATATAGTAGTGGTTGCACTTGTCACATTCTACCTTATACACGACGTATGTGCGTAAGCAACAGTACGTATGGCGCATCGGACAGTTTTTGAGAGAACACGCGTCAGTCATTTCCCGGGTTTCCTGGAGAGGCATCTTCGCAGGAAGGGACCGAGTGGGCCAGGTGGATGTGGAGGCCCTCTCTCCATATAGCCTTGCGGATAGCATTGGTGGTATTCTCGCCCAGGTGTATTTTAAGGAAGCACTTGCCTTGGGTGTTTCTCTGCCTCTTGCGACTGGTGTCTCTCACTCTGTTTGTGAGCGAGGCAGGGTACCCCTTCGTCTCCAACACTTTGAGGAATCGCTTGGTATGGGTGACACCACTCGCGGGATCGCTGCATCTGTTTTTAATTCGCGTGATCTCGTTCGTGATTTAGGACTGTCATTTAGCACTGTTAGGGAGGGCAGACTAGTATTGGACGAACAAGTCCCTGCAGGCTGCCTTGCGGGAGAAGTTGGTGTTGATCCCTCCCTGCTCTGTGATGTTGATTCGAAAGTCGAGGAGGGCAAGTGACTCGGCGTCGCTGGGGTGTTCAACACTGAAATCAATGTTCTCGTCCGTGTTGTTGAACGTCTCATAGATTCGGTTCGCCATGTCTTGGGAAGATGTGAGGATGAGGATGTCATCCACGTACCTTGAGAAAAAGGCAACGGCGTTGGGGTGGCAGGTGTTGAGTGCCTTGCGCTCGAGGTTGTTCATGTATGAGATCGCTAGCACACCCGACAGGCTTGAGCCCATGCACAGCCCCGAGGTTTGCTGGTATGTTTGGTCGAGAAATCCGACGTATGTGTTGTCAACGACGACGGATAGGAGTTGGTGGTTGTCAGTGGTGGTGAGCCCGAAGCAGTGTAGGTCGGTGGATTAGACGCGTTCCATCAGTATATCAACGGCCGGGAGCGCCGGGACCGAGGTGTAAAGAGCGACCACATCAAGGCTGAAGGCATATCTGTTAGCCTTTCTGGTGTCGGGATCCATTTGATGCAGGCGCTCCAACACCTCCTCGGAGCTGTTTACGTGTCCCGGCAAGGTGTCTAGGATGGGTTTGAGTATTCTGACTAGGAGCCATGACATTTAGTAGAGCGGTCCTTCCACGCTCGATACAATGGACCTGATCTTCAGGTCGGGTCCCTGTTTGTGTGTTTTAACGAGGTGGTAGAAGGCGAGTAGTCTGCTGTTCCTCGTGAGGAGGTTGTATCTCAGCTTCTTCGGGAGCTTCCGCCTGTCGCAGATGTTGGTCCAGGCGGTGTTGATGTGCTCTTCTATCTGCGCGGGAGGGATTCCCGTGACCTTGGAGTATAGGTTGTCATTGTCAAGGTGTTGGAGGGCCAGGGTGTTGTAGCCTCTCTGCTGATGACGCAGAATTCTTTTCCCTTGTCGGAGGGGAGATAGATGAGGTCCTTTGATTTCAGGTTGGAGAGGGTGGTGAGTTGAGATTTGGTGAGGTTATGTGTTGTGCGTGTGTGTGTGTGTGTGTGTTTGTGAAGTATATCCGAGATGGAGTGTTTTAGCCTGATGAGTTTAGTGTCGAGTTCGTGGTTGGTGGGTGGGGGATGGAGTGAGTTGTCGGGGTGGTAAGTGGGGAACTTGGGGTGGGTTGCGTGGGCTTTGTTATTTTACGTGGCGCTGTTGATGGCGGTCACCCATTTAAGTTGGTAAGCGGCTCGACAGAAGGTGGCTTCGATGTTGAGTTTGAGTCTGTCGTTGAGTCGTTGTGAGACGATGAACTTGGGTCCGAGGTGTAAGAGTTTCAGCTCGTCGTTCGTGAGAGTGCCGGTTAGGTCGGTGGCTAGGTGCGTCGCATCGTTGAGGTATGGCTCGGTGTTGGTGGATGTAGTGGTGACGGTTGTTACGTTGTTTTTTAACACGTGGTACTGGTCTGTCTGTTTGTTAGTGTCGGTGTTCTCGTTGTGGAGTTTAAGCAAGATCCACTCATATATATATATATATATGCGTTCATGTATATATGTGTGCGTCCGCATGTATCTGTGTGTTTCTAAATATATTAATAACTCCCTCTGGTCGAGCAATCTTTGAGGTGTGGGGATAACTGGAAAGCTTCCATTACTCATACTTCTCGCCTTCTTCACTACCTCTTCTACGGCCTCGATATGAATACCCCCTCCGCCTCCGTGGTATTTTCTTCGTGGTTATAAGAGGCTTAGCTCTGTTTCTCGACCGTTATATCGCGTGACTATCTCCCCCTCCGCCTTTTGGGATTCTTTCTCACGTCGTGTAGACGCGTTCTTGAGACTAGTAAAATGAGGTATCCTCTTGATAAGTCGGCAGACCTCGCAAGGACTCTATATCTTTGATATATTGTTTTTGTTTATGCCACGAAACTACGTAGTCGAGGAATTTAGGAACAGTTTAGGTATGATACATTTTATTACTAATTATATCTAAATGTTTCTTCTCTCCTCATAATGTATTTTTAACTCTGATACTGGTTCAGTCTAGTTCAAACTGAATTGGTCTGTCCCAGTCATTCATTGAGCAACATCGGTGAAGTTGGCACCCTTAACTCACAGTTGGGTGCGGATGCGTTCATGTATATATGTGTGCGTCCGCATGTATCTGTGTGTTTCTAAATATATATATATATATGTATATATATATATATATATATATATATATATATATATATATATATATATATATATATATATTGTTATACTTGGGGAGGGTCATATTTGCGTAATATTGCCAGAATTAATAACAGAACACACTCACTGTTTGGTTGGTTTTCGCTTCTCTCTGTCTTTTATATCTGCGATCTAACTTACTCGGTCCTCAATGTTGCCATTGACTGACCGACGGTGAAAAATAATACAGATACAATATAGACACAAACACATATATATAGTTTACATAATTTACATAAATCTTTCGTTGCACATCTGCAACATCGTCAGTGGTGTTATATTCTTTGTTCCTCCTGTTGTGTTGTATGTCTACGCCATTTTTTATTCAGTCTGTCTATATATTTATTTATTTATTTGCTTGTTTGTTTATCTTATTTTATTTTGTCTTCTTTGCGCATGCGTTTGCGTGTGTGTATAGTGTTATGTGTGCTGTATGACTAGTGTGTATAGTGTTGTGTCTGCTTGGTGACTAGTGTGTGTTTATGTGCTTGTTGTTATTGTGCTTGTGTATGTATTTATTTATCTTATTTTATTTTATTTTATTTACTTATTTATACTTCTCTTAGGTCAGTGTTGTTTGTTTGGGTGTTGTTGTTGTTCCACTCATTCTTTCTGTTTAGCTTTGGTCTTCTAATTTCTATTTCACTGGCCTCTCTGATTTGCCTATCTGCTGGGTCATTCCTATGTTTAGATATTATTCTAATTTCTATGTTGTCTATGTTACCGTCATGTTGTTGTCTAGCATGTTCGTATAGTACTGACCCGTTTTTTCGTCCTTTTAGTTCCCCCCAGTGTTGGTCTATCCTTTCACCTGTGCTACGAGCTGTCTCACCTATGTATATTGTTGTCATGTTTCTGCAAGTACCCTCTGTACATCTTATGCTATAGACTACGTTTCTAGTTTTACAGTTTATCCGGGGGTTCACCTTACATATGATACATTTCCTATTGGTACAGTGGGTTTTCTTAAAAGGGTAGGTTTTGCTGATCAGGGATTTTATGGTGGTTCCTGGCTTTTCTACCACCTTTATTTTTAAGTGGGTCTTTCTCAGGGCCTTTCTACACTGGTTAGCTAATTTCTCTCCAGGGGTGGCGTCCACAAACATGACACTCTGGTATCTCTGGTTGTCGTACCATGATGTGGCCTTCCCTATCTTATGTCTAGCCCTATCTAAGCTATTCCATGATTTGCTCCTGTATAGTGGGCAAATTCCTTTCATGTCCAGTTCTATGAGGGTCTTATACTTTTCCATGGCTCCTTCGTATACTCTGACTCTGTCTCTTTGGTTGTAGCCAGAGAACTGCATGCGGTTGATGAAGTGTTGGATGTGTCCTTCCATTTCTGTTGGGTCGCACATGCTGGACACATTCTTCATCACTCGTACCAAATCTGCGATCAGAATATTAAACTTAGCACTACTGGACATTGCTGAGTTTTTGAGTATCAGGTATTTGGAGGCCATGGGTTTAGCATAGTGTGAGTGGAGAATTTGGGCTCTCTCGTCTATAGTGTTAATCCAGAGTTCTGTGTCTAATACAGGTAGTCTATTGTTAGGGTGTTTGGAAGGGAAGTCGATAGTTACAGTTATACTCTGGTGTATGGAATTAGCTATCTGCTGGATGCTTTCCATCGTGCTACGTTCTAAATCAAACTTGTTAGTGCTCTCTAGTGGGGGTGTTCTTATATCTATATTGATATCGTCTACATAACGAGAGTACATGATGAGGTCTATGGAGCTTTCATTAAGGAGAGCTTTAAGTCTCCTTTCCCACCATACCATGAAAAGGTTGGCAACATCACCAGTCATGCTGACGCCGATGGCTGTTCCCTCATTTTGGGTGTAGATTTTCTCATTGAACTTAAATATGTGGCCCTTTAGGGTAGTTTTGATACTAGCCCCTATTGCATGTGCGACCATTTTTCTTACCTGATCAGTGTTTTGGGGGGTCCGTATAGCTTTGGTCCACCCAATCCACCTTCCTATGGGAGTCTTTTTAGCCATTGAGGTTATGGTGGGGGGTCTACCTCTTATAGGTCTACTAGGGCAGAAACATCTAAGGTCATGGCTGTCTAGGTAGTCAGTGTCGTAGGTAAGTCTAAGTAGGAGGCCCAGTTCGTCTGTGTCGACGTCGCAGAACTCCACCTCACTCTCAATGATCATCTCCACACATCTTTTCGCAGAAAAATCAATGTTAATGGATGGGTACAGTGACACCACATCCATGCTGCCTATTATGCAGTTGGATAGGCTCCTGTTTTTGTTGCACTCACTGATTCTGCTGAGGAGGTCCTCTGTACTTTCACATACATCTGGGGACATCTTCATTATGGGGCGTATAACCATTGAGAGGAAGTAGGAGATCCTGTAGTTGCTAGCTATATTAGCTCCGCATACGGGTCTTGTTGGTGGTCCTGTTGTCGGGTCGTCGACTGTCTTGTGGTCTTTGTGGAGCCCATACAAAGGTGGTATGCCATTGTTAGACGCCTGGAAGTTGTTGGCAGTGCGTCTGCTTGGCTTTAGGATGTCAGTCCACATCATCATGTGAGCGTTGAGGATTTTTTCTCTCCCATCGTGTGTTTGTTGTGCAACTTCGCTCGTGTTGGTGATGTGGGGTTGCATAGCCTCGATGTAGTTCGGCATGCTATCTATTGACATCCTACCAGACTTATCTGTGGGTAGACACACTACCTCACCATCCCTTGTGCGCTGCTTGAGGCTAACCAAGCCTTCTACAGGTTTTCTCCCAAGTTGTTGGGCCTCTGGTCTGCTCTGTCTCATAGTATACCTGTCTACTACTTGTCTAATCTTATTTCTAGCTATGGTGAACTGCGCCTCCGTCTCGTCATCTATTTGCTGTGGTATGCAAACTCTTTTATTAAAGGGATAGATATTACCCATCTTATATGTTTTGTCAGCTGGGTTGAAAAATAGTTTCTCTAAGGGGTTGTCGTTATATCTATCGTCATAGTTGTGTGTGTTGCTATTATTGTTTTCATGGTGGTTGTTGTTGTTTCTATCATTAGCATTATTATTATTGTTATGATTGCTAGATGTATTGTTGTTTACTTCACCGTTATTGTTGTTGTTACTGTTATTTCTACCATTGTGGTTGTTACTATTATTATGTTACTTGTTTTTGTTGATGTTGCTACATGTACTATTTCCATTATTACCACTGTGGTTATTGTTGTTGTTGTTCGTATTGTTACCGTTATTACTACTGTGGTCACTGTTGCTGTGTCTGTGGTTAACGTTTCTATTATTATTATTATTGTGGTTGTTGTTGTTCCGTCTATCGCTAGTATTATTGCCATTATCACTATTTCTCACTTTCCTGCCATTGTTATGGTTATGGCTGTTATTTCTATACCCAGAGTTATTGTTTATATTAATACTACCGTTATTATTGTTGTTGTTGTTTACCTTTGCATTCCAACGTATTTTTGTGAAACACTTTTCCAGCTCCGTGTTGCACTCAATAGGGTTAATCTTTTTGTAGATGGCAAATTTTGGTGGTAACCTTAGGATTTGTTGTTCTTGTTCACTGATTAAAGTGTTCCCATAGATATTTACTGTGTGGTCATTGGTAAATTCTTCCGGTAGTTTTACATCACTCATACGGATATTGTTGATGTTATCTGGGTATTTTTGAGAATATTCGATTTTCCTTTCTTGTAGTTTTTTCTTATTCATCCATTCTAATTTCTTCTTGAAATGCCTATTGCATTCGTTTCGAGCGTATTTCGTTTCACGTCGTGAAGTCATCTCTCTCGTTTGCTGTGATGAGATTTCGGATTTCCTTACCGTTGATGCGTTTATGTCTGTAGAGTGCGTTGACTTTTGTGTATGTTGTTCTTTTCATATTAACTGTTATTGTGTGTTTTAGCCGTTCGGCTTGTGTTTTGTTCAATAATAAATTATTTACTTGTTTTGATATGTTTGTTGTGTATGTTTTGGAGGAAACAGTGTTTTAAGAAGCGGATTTGTTCTGTTGTTATTGTAGTTTTTATATAACAGAAAACAATGTCTTTCAATAACCTTTCAGCTTGGCACAAGCTAATGCCGTAGCGGCGATGAATTAGTTTAGCGAGGTTTTTTATATGAAATCGTGTGTCGAAACAGATATTGTTATACTTGAGGAGGGTCATATTTGTGTAATATTGCCAGAATTAATAACAGAACACACTCACTGTTTGGTTGGTTTTCGCTTCTCGCTGTCTTTTATATCTGCGATCTAACTTACTCGGTCCTCTATGTTGC
Organism: Eledone cirrhosa; assembly: GCA_964016885.1. Classification (NCBI taxonomy): domain Eukaryota; kingdom Metazoa; phylum Mollusca; class Cephalopoda; order Octopoda; family Eledonidae; genus Eledone; species Eledone cirrhosa. Next base: position 6,374,844 of record OZ024744.1, on the reverse strand, counting down.
CATTGACTGACCGACGGTCAAAAATAATACAGATACAATATAGACACAACAGGAGGAACAAAGAATATAACACCACTGACGATCAAAAATAATACAGATACAATATAGACACAACAGGAGGAACAAAGAATATAACACCACTGACGATCAAAAATAATACAGATACAATATAGACACAACAGGAGGAACAAAGAATATAACACCACTGACGATCAAAAATAATACAGATACAATATAGACACAACAGGAGGAACAAAGAATATAACACCACCGACGGTCAAAAATAATACAGATACAATATAGACACAACAGGAGGAACAAAGAATATAACACCACTGACGATGTTGCAGATGTGCAACGAAAGATTTATGTAAATTATGTAAACTATATATATGTGTTTGTGTCTATATTGAATCTGTATTATTTTTGACCGTCGGTCAGTCAATGGCAACATTGAGGACCGAGTAAGTTAGATCGCAGATATAAAAGACAGCGAGAAGCGAAAACCAACCAAACAGTGAGTGTGTTCTGTTATTAATTCTGGCAATATTATGCAAATATGACCCTCCCCAAGTATATAAATATATATATATATAAATGTAATCCGAGTTTTTCCAATATTAATCATAACATTCGATTCGTTTGCAATTATGCAAACAACCCTAATTTTAAAGCCATGTCAGTAGAATGAGCCCCTCATTTAAAATATATATATATATATATATATATATATACACGAAGAATTTTTGATTCCAGAGTCGGGTTAGATCTATACGGATAGAACGAAGACATAACATATCGTCCTTTTTATAATAATAACAACAACAACAACAACAACAAAAACAACAACAACAACAACAACAACAACAACAACAATAATAATAATAATAATACCAATAATAATGGTTTCTTTATTAACCACAAGGGTTTACATAAAGTAGACATTAAGGACAGTGCAGGACAATACATGGGCATTTCTGCGTGTAAAAAAACAGAGGAGTAATAATAGAACAATGAAAAAATTCCCCAATACGGGGTGGAGGAGACTTCCGAGGGACATTTGTGGAGAAAGCCCATTAAAAAAGCCACAGTGACCCTGACCACCAGGGCAAGTGCCCTCTCCCAGTTTCCCACCTTTAATTTACAGACACATACTCAGAGAAGGCCCATTCATTCGGGCCATACTTGCTTCTCTCACCCATCTTTCAACAAAATGCTGGGAAGAGAGCATTTCCCTCTCTACCCTGATTTTCCTTTTCAAATGAAATTTGAAAAAGTTAATCAGGGCATCACCGAAGAGGTAAATGCTCGTCTTCAGCCCTTTCAAACGTGTCCACCATACTATCTCTTTCGCCATGGCTACCAGACAGATAAAACCTGCCTGCCCTTCCCGGCTAAAGGAAGGGGGCGGGGCAATCCTCACGATGGACTCAGCTGATAGCTGGATCATTCCTACACGCGACAGCAGGTGTTTGACATAAACCCACAAGTCAGCAATGCTCGGACACTGGACAAGTGCGTGCAGGACGGTTTCGTCACCCTGCGCGCATCTCGGACATGCCCGCGTGACGACACCTCCATGCCTGTAGAGTTTATCCCGAACTGGCAAAGCTCCTCGGTAGCGCTGCCAGGCCAGGGTTTTCTGGAATTTGTCCATAGGCCCCGGCCCGAAAGTTCTCCCGAAGAGATTGGCTAGTTGATGTTCGTCGACGCCTAGAGTTTCCCCAAGTACGTCGTCGCTCTTCCCCTCCACTAATCCTCTATAGAAGCAGAAGGTGGAGTTTCCACCATTCACATTGGTCGAGGTCTGTGAGCGCCTGAAGACATTTCAGTCTCCAAGCGCTCCCTCTCGGTATTCGCTGGACCTAGGACTGCAGCTCCGTCAAGGAGACAAGCGGGGCAAAGACGCTTCTAGCAAGCGGCGATCACACCTGATCACCGTCGAGGAAGAGGTGGAGATGTCGTAGCCTGAGTGCGTGTCTGCGCATCATCAGCCACGGCATGCCCAGCCCTCCACGTAGCGGGTGTTGACAGCAGATGGACCGCCTGACCATCGGAGCGCGTCCCTTCCACAAAAGGCGAAAGACCAAACGCTCCAGCGCACTCAGGCGAGGCTTAGGACAAGGTACGACGGTCAGGCGAAGTGTCGCTGAAAAGCTTCACACATTTTCCCTGGATAGAGTAGCATGCGCCCGTCGTTGTCCACCAAAGACTGGGTCGTGGTTTGTTTCCACAACGCGCCTCCGCCACTCGGGCCCATTGAACGGCTTTCTTCACCTCCTGTCTGAGAGCACGCCCCCTAGCTCTGACAACGCAGCCTTCGTGCTTTGCATTGAAGAATTGGTCAAGGGCCAATTTCGCCGCAGGTACGTCGGTCGCGATGCCTTTGCTAAGCGCCTCGTCTAATTTTCTAACTAATTCTCCCTCTGCTCTATTTTTCTCCATTGCTAAAGCCTTACTAAACCTAATGGACTCTATTCTAATTGCTCTTTTCAGAGCAAACCACCACTTGTTGTTGACGATGGCCCTCGTCAACGCTCGCTTAACTAGTTCACTAATCCGGTCTCTGTAGGCCTTGTGCGCTGGTAAGGACGCGTTTAGCTTCCAGTAGCCGGGTCCTCGTCTATGAAGCCTATCTAAATCAAGCATACAGATCGCAAATATGTGGTCCGTGTAGATGAATATCTTGAATTGTGGACAGCCTATGCTAGACCTATCTATTTACCTACAAAATACTCTATCTAGATATGATCTGGATGACCCTATGCTATTTGTGCAAGTTCACATTGGCACATTCGGGAAATCCAATCGGTACCTGTCAGACAGTTCAAAACGCCTGAGCAGGTCGGTGAGGCTCTTGCACCCTCCACCCCTATCCGCTAATCCCACACAGTTCCAGCGTGCATCATAAGATCCCGTTCCAGTCGCCCACTAACACTAAAGAGCGGGACGTTCCAAGAAAGGTCTACAGACGCCGGAAGAAATCAGGCCGCCCTGCTCCTGTCGGGGCATAGACGGCCACTAGCCTGAAATCTTGCCCGTCTCCGCTGGTCATGTCCAGCACCACCAACTTACCTTCTGGGTCCAGGAAGATGGCCCGTATGGAGAGATCCAAACCTCTCCGTAAAACACAGCAACTCCCCCCCCCCCCACACACACACACCCCGATCCAGGAGGGCTGGGAGATGCGTACACATCGTAGCCGCCGAAGATCGGTGCGAAGGCCCGTGCTTCGGAGATTCTGGTCTCGCTGATGGCCACTACATCTATGTTTAGTGATCTGAGGTCGTTGAGCAGCTGGCCCTCCTTCCATGACGACCACAAGCCACGCGCATTTATGCTGCCTATTCTGAGTGAGGTCATGATGAAATGGAGTGGAAAAGATGGGAAAGACCACTTACCTTACTTCTCGTAGAGGAAGGATGGTTACTCCATCCTTTTCACTGCCTGTGACCTCCCCCGGAAGGATGTCCTTATAAATCCTCCTGGAGAGTGCTTGTCGGAAGTCTCCGATGTCTTTGGGGAATTTTTGTTTTAGTGTCGTGTACGTTTTCTGTGTGATGCGAGTGATTTGTATGTGTGGAGGAGGTGTGAACTTTTGGGGTGTTGTGTAGTCTTTTTCTGTGATGCTGGTGTTGTGTTGGATGTAGTGTAAATGCTGTGTAGTGTGTATCGTTTTGGTTCTTTTGTTTTGTTTGCGTTTGTTGTGGGTTTGTTTCTGTTTCGCTTTTTGGTGACTTTTGTGGTGTTGGTGATGGTGGTGTTGGGGTTAATGATGGTGTTGGTGTTTGTGGTGATGGGGTTGGTGATGCTGGTGTGGATGGTGGCATAGCTGTCCTAACTTTGTTGTTTGATAGTTTATTTGTTTCCCTCTGTATTTTGTTTTTGGAAGGGGAAGGAAGAGGATTTTTTTCTTTTTTGGCTTCTTTTTCTTTTTTTCTTTTTTTCTTTTTTCCTGATACCGTTTCCCACTCCTCGTCGTCACAATCTGTATTCAGTTGCGATAGGTCGGGGAGTGGAAAATCCTCCACAGGCGTTGGTTTTAGCTGTGGCGTGGTGGATGTTGTAGGCGCTGGTGCTAGTTCTGGCGCGTTGAGTGGTGGTGGTGTTGGTGTTGCTACTGTTGCTGGGGTTGTTGCTGTTACAGTTGCTTCTGTTGTTGCTGCTACAGTTGTTGCTGCCATTTCTGCTGCTGGTGATGTTGATGGTTGAGTCACTGGGGTGGGTAAGAGTGGTGGCCTCAACCGTTTAGCCTGAGGGCAGAAATCCTTTAGGTGCGTTCCTTCACCACAAACGACACACCGAGGCCTTCTGCCCTCGACGATTACGGTGAGGTGGCTGCCGTCAGGGAGGTCTATTACCTCTGGGATTTCCTCAATGCTTTTTTGGTCCGCTTGGATCAGGAGCTCCATCCCAGATCCGGACCAGTTCTCCTGCTTTTCTTTTGTTATTTCAATTATTTTGGTGTTGGACTCGATGCCGGGTGGACGGCAGCCATTAGCCAGGGAATTTTGAGGGCCGGTGGAACGTGGGTCACCCTGATCTTCACGAGTCTCTGGCGACAATAGCTTGGGATGAGTGTGAAGACGTCGCTTCTTAATGGGGCCATGGTGTACTCTCTGGCTTCCTGCTGTGTTCCAAAGAACACGTCCACGATTCCATATTTCTGCCCACGACTGATGTGGGTTTTTTTTCGCCCACACATGTCCTAAAGCGTTTTGTATTTGGGACACGGATGCCCGTTCCACTCGACGTGATTTTATGTTTATCGTCCGATAAGACACGGTGCATAGGCGACGTTGCTCAATTTTATTAGGTGGGGTGGGGTGAGGCTGATCCATCTTTTTTTACCATTCACTTGGCTTCATTTAATTCATCCTGGCTTACGTGGATTGCTTCGCTTTTCTTGGCTGCTTTGGCAAACGACACATTTGCGCTGGTGTTGATGGTTTTGTTTTTATTCTCATTGTTGTTGTTGCTGTTGTTGTTATTGTTATTTTTGTTATTGTTATTTTTAGTTTCAGTGGTGTTCGGTGTTGAAGAGTCGATTCTGGGTGAATCCATTTCGATGTCACGAGATCATAATTTATTTTTCTTTGTTTCTGTTGTCGCTGTGGTGGTGGTGGGGGTGGCGGCTTTAACGCCTGCAGTTATTGGTAATGGCGGGAAATGTATGTCTGCATGAGACAAATTTAAATTATTGCCACTGCTTATATTTTTAGTGTTGGCAAACGTAGTAATATTTACAATGGTGGTATTGGTGTGAGGTGTTAGTTTGTGAGGAAGACTGTCAGCTTTGTGTGGCTGAGAGTCGTCTATGTTTTTTTCAAAGAAAGTTTTTGTGAGAGAATTATAAAAGTTTAAATTTTGGGTTCAAGGCCCCAATCTTTTTGAGTGTCCTTTTCAGAAAGCAATATATGTGAACTTATAAACACTTAACAACAAAAAGTTTCCATAACTGGCAATTTGAAACAACTGAAAACAACAAACCTTTGCGGAGCTCACGATAATACGATTTCCTACGTAGGTCGCCAATAATAATAATAATAATAATAATAATAATAATAATAATAATAATAATAATGATTTCTTTATTAACCACAAGGGTTTACATAAAATAGACATTAAGGACAGTGTAGGACAATACAGGACGGTACAAATGGGCATTTCTGGGTGTAAGAAAACAAAAACAGAGGATGTAACAAAAAAATAACAATGAAAAATTCCCCAATAGGGGGGGGTGAGACTTCGGAGGGACATTTGTGGAGAAAGCCCATTAAAAGGCCCCACAGTGACCCTGACCATCAGGGCAAGTGCCCTCTCCCAGTTTTCCACCTTTAATTTACAGACACATACTCAGAGTAGGCCCATTCACTCGGGCCATTCTTGCCTCTCTCACCCATCTTTCAACAAAATGCTGGGAAGAGAGCACTTCCCTCTCTACTCTGATTTTCCTTTTCAAATGAAATTTGAAAAAGTCAATGAGGGCATCACCGAAGAGGTAAGTGTTCGTCTTCAGCCCTTTCAAACGTGTCCACCATACTATATCTTTCGCCATGGCCACCAGACAGATAAAAACTGCCTGCCCTTCCCGGCTAAAGGAAGAGGGCGGGGCAATCCTCACGATGGACTCAGATGATAGCCGGATCCGTCCTACACGCGACAGCAGGTGTTCGACATAAACCCACAAGTCAGCAATTTTCGGACACTGGACGAGTGCGTGCGACCTTTCAGGGATAGCTTCCTCTCCGCCCATTTCTGGGTGAGAGAAGCCACCCTGCTCGTCACCTCGTCCCAGTTTTTGTCCGTCTGGAGGTCCGGACCGAACCAGACCCCTAGCAATTTAACCGGTCCGTCCGTCCAGCGTCCGACGACGCTGTTGGACGGCATAGACCTGCCTCTCCAGGTGCCGAGCTGCAGGCCCACTGACTTTTCCTGGTTGATCATTGCTCCTGTCACCGCTTCGTATTCTCTTAGTGTAGTGCCGATTACCTCGATGTGTTGGCGTTCGGCACCACTACGGTGACATCGTCCGCATATGCTCACAGGGATCTTCCGCATCCTAGTTCGCGCGGGACCCCGCTCAACGTCTCCAGTTTGTGCAGTAATCGCTCGAGAGTCAATACGTACAATAGGGACGAGAGGGGACATCATTGGCGGGCCGAGCGCATGATGTTGAACGGTTCCGAAGGGTGACCGTTCACTCTCACCACAGAGCAGATGCTGCTGTGCATGGCAGGGATCCAGCCTCTGAAGACGGGCCCAAAGCCAGCCGCCCTCAAGATTGCCGCTAGGTAACGATGGTCGACCCTATCGAAAGCTTTCGACTGATCTAAATTGATCAAGGACCCACCCGTGCCACGTTCCCTAGCTACCCTCTCTACGATGTATCGCATGAGGTGGAGGTTGTCGTGGATGGATCTGTCGGCAATGGCGCATGTCTGCGCCTCTCCCACCAGACCACCAACGACAAGCGCCAACCTCTTTGCCAAAATCATGAACTCTGTGTTTAGTAGAGTTATTGGCGTGAAATTATCTATGTTATCCCCCTTGTTCGGATCCTTTCTCAGCAGTGCCACAGCTCCTCGGCTCACAGATCTGGGAATTCTCCCGTTCTGCTGCCAGTTGCAGTAGACGTCCGCCAAGAGGCCTCCGAACAAGTCTGGCATCTGTACGTAAATTTCATAGGGCAGACCATCCAAACCAGGCGATTTACCCCTTGTGCAGCCAGTCATTGCCTCCCGTACTTCAGCGGCTGTTATCGGCTTTTCGCAACACTCCGCCTCAGTGGCCGAAAGCAGCGGCAGTCCGTCGAGGTAGACACTAAAGTCCATCCCTCGACCAGGCCCACCGCTGCCACCCAACAGCTGAGCGAAGTGTCGCTGAAAAGCTTCACACATTTGCCCGGGATCGAGTAGCATGCGCCCGTCGTGGTCCACCAAAGACCGGATCGTGGCTTTGTTGCCACGACGCGCCTCCGCCACTCGGGCCCATTGAACGGCTTTCGTTCCTTCGTGTCTGAGAACACGCACCCTAGCTCTGACAACGCAGCCTTCGTGCTTTGCATTGAAGAATTGGTCAAGGGCCAATTTCGCCGCAAGTACGTCGGTCGCAATGCCTTTGCTAAGCGCCTCGTCTAATTTTCTAACTAATTCTCCCTCTGCTCTATTTTTCTCTATTGCTAAAGCCTTACTAAACCTAATGGATTCTATTCTAATCGCTCTTTTCAGAGCAAACCACCACTTGTTGTTGACGATGGCCCCCATCAACGCCCGCTTAACTAGTTCGCTAATCCGGTCTCTGTAGGCCTTGCGCGCTGGTAAGGACGCGTTTAGCTTCCAGTAGCCGGGTCCTCGTCTATGAAGCCTATCTAAGTCAAGCACACAGATCACGAATTTGTAGTCCGTGTAGCTGACTATCTTGAATTGTGGACAGCCTATGCTAGACCTATCTATTTACCTACAAAATACTCTATCTAGATATGATCTGGATGACCCTGTGCGATTTGTCCAAGTCCACATTGGCACATTCGGTAAATCCAATCGGTACCTGTCAGACATTTCAAAACGCCTGAGCAGGTTGGTGAGGCTCTTGCACCCTCCACCCCTATCCGCTAATGCCACACCGTTCCAGCGTGCATCTAAGATCCCGTTCCAGTCGCCCACTAACACTAAAGAGCGGGAAGTTCCAAGAAAGGTCTCCAGACGCCGGAAGAAATCAGGCCGCCCTGCTCCTGTCGGGGCATAGACGGCCACTAGCCTGAAAGCTTGCCCGTCTCCGCTGGTCACGTCCAGCACTACCAACTTACCCTCTGGGTCCAGGAAGACGGGCCCGTATGGCGAGATCCAAACCTCTCCGAAAAAGCACAGAAACTCCTCCTCCCCCCGATCCAGGAGGGCTGGGAGATGGTCATTACATCTATGTTTAGTGACATGAGGTCGTTGAGCAGGTGGCCCTGCTTCAATGACGACCCCAAGCCACGCGCATTTATGCTGCCTATTCTGAGTGAGGTCATGTTTAAAATGGAGTGGAAAAGATGGGAAAGACCACTTACCGTACTTTTCGTAGAGGAAGTATGGTTTCTCCATCCCCTTTCACTTGATCGTCTGGTGAAGGGAGCGTTGAATCGTCCCTTCGGCTGGTCGTCGTTTCTTCTATGAGTATGTCCGAATATACTCTCCGGTTGAGTGTCCCTCCTAGGTCTCTGAAATCACCAACTGCGTTGGGGAATTTCGTTTTAATGTTTGTGTATTGTTTCTGTGCTATTTTTACCAGTCTTATGTTCGTTGGTGTTTTGATTGTTGCTGGTATTATGTAGTCGTGCTGTGAAATGTCTGTGTGTTCAATTATGTAAGTCATTAGTTTCTTGTTGTGTGTATTTATTGCTGTGCATTTGTTTTTCTGGGGGTGGGGTGTGGTTCTGCTATTTTCTTGTTGTTGTTGCTGGGTGTGTGTGTTTTGTTGTTGTGTTTGCGAAGTTGGTGCTTTTGGTGTTGTTGTTGAAGGTGTTGTTGTTGTTGGCGGTGGGGTTGTCGCCGGTGGTGATGGTGGTGCTAGTGTGGGTGGTAATGGTGTTGGTGGTGTTGTTGCTGTGAGACTCTTTGCAGTAGCCTTTACCCTTTTTTCATTTCTTTCCTCCCTTTTCGAAGGCGACGATGCGCTGCTTCTGCGTTTGTGCCTTCTTACGACATTTTGCCATCCCTCTCCCACCTCACACTCCATGTCTGATTATGTGAGGTAGGGGAGGGGTACCAGCTCCACTCTTTCGCTTGTTGTTGTTGGTGATGTTTGCAGTGGAGTCTCTGTTGCAGCTGCATTTGGTATTACTGTTGTTGTTGTTAATACTTCCACTGCTGCTGCTGTTCTTGATTTCCCTGGCGTGGGTATGGGTGCCACACACCCATCGTTCCTGGTTGCCGCTTGTCCTGTTGCTGGTAGCCGTGGAGCCGGTTTCGGAAGGAGGGGGGTTTTCTCCTTTCTCAAGGTCTTCTCGTTGCAGAAGGCCCTGAGGTGAGTCTTCGATCCACAGCGAAAGCATTTCGGGCGTTTGCCCTCAACACTTATGGGCAGTTGAGTGCCGTTATCGAAGTCTATCACATCCGGGATAGCTTCGATGCACTCCTGGTTGGTTTGGATTAACATCTCAATGGAGGTGCCGACCCAATCTTCTCTTACTTTTTTCTGTACTTGCAGTACAGTTGTTTTGTCCTCGATTCCGACGAGGACAGACGCGGCCAGCCAAGAAGGGGCCATCCCGGGGGAGGGGACGTGGATCAGTTTGACCCTCACAATTTTTTGCCCGCAGTAGAAGGGCACCAACACCATTTCCTCGCTCATTAGGGTCACTAAGGATTGAGCTTTTGCCTCCTGGGGTGTGGCAAAAAGCACGTCTACGGTGGCATATTACTTGCCTCGGGTGATATGCGTTTTCCGCTGCCACACAGACCCTAAGGCTTTTTGTATTTGAGCCTCTGTGGCTCTTTCAACCCTACGTGATTTTGTGCTTACTGTACGGTACGTGACCGTACAGTGCTGTTGGGTTTCGAAAAAATTTTTCCGGCTGCCTTGCAGATTGCTCGGTGTCTGGTTTTCGTCACCATCTTCTTCGCTTCATCTAATTCCTCATTTGCTATGAGGATGGTTTCCAGGTTCTTTGCGATACCTGCAAAGGAGATTGTTTTTTCTTTGCTGCTGTTGTTGTTGTTGTTGTCGTCAGAGCTGCTGTTACTTTTGTTGTTGCTGCAGGTACTACGACTACTGCCGCCGCCGCTGTTGCTGTGGTTGTTGTTGTTGTTGCTGCTGCTGCTGTTGTTGTTGCTATTGCTGCTAATGCTGTTGTTGTTTATGCTGCTGCTGATGCTGTTGCGGCTGCTACTGTTGTTTTCCTTGTCACTGTTGCTGCTGCTGCTGTTATTACGGCTGCTACTGCTATTATTCATGACGTCAGACGAATGAAATGGGTTTTCGTATTTCCCGCACACCTTTTTCGTCGTTGTCGTCGTGGAGAAATGTTGCACGCTTTGCACGTGATTTACTGGCGTCGCTTGCGAAAGAGAAGGGAGGGAGAGAGACAATCTTCTCTCTTCTGTAGTGACGATTGAGGAAGAAGAAGACGGAATGAGTGGGAATGACCTATGAAAATTCTTTTTCGTAGCCATGTTTTTTTTTTTGTTTAAAATAAATATTGGGCACAAAACCCAATAAGCGGTTATTTAACCCCGAAAGGCCAAATAACGGGCAGATAGACCCCTCTCACGAGGAGGAGGGTATTTTTATCTACAAGTTGGTTAAAGTTTTAAACAATTTACAATTGTTATAGCGGTCAAAATTTACAATACCTTACAGAGCCGAGCCTCCGTCAACTATAGCATTCAATAATAATAATAATAATAATAATAATAATAATAATAATAATAATAATGATTTTATTTATTGGCCAGAAGGACCGACATATAGAGGACAATACAAAAGACTGGGACAGTGGGGTTTTACAGAAAAATCGAGTAAACAATATGAATAACAATAACAAAGTAACAATAACAAAGTAACAATAAAGTAACGATAAAATAACAACAAGAAAAAATTCCCCAATAGGGTGGATGACCACCTAGGGTTCGCTCAGGTACCCCACCAGTCCTGAACTACCCGACGCTTTGAGAGCACCCTGGAAGGGCACCCCTCTCCTCCTCAAATGTACCTACCTACAGCCGCATGACCAGAGTAGGCCCACTCACACGGGCCATTCTCGCCACATTCACCCACCTTTCAGCAAATGTACTGAGGGGCAGCACTTCTCTCTCCACCCTCACCTTCCTATCCAAGTGAAACTTGAAAAAGTTGATGAGAGATTGGCCGAAGAGAAAAGTGTCTGTCTTCAGTCGTTTCAACCTCGTCCACCATATAACCTCTTTCGCTACTGCCACCAGACAGAGGAAAATTGCCTGCCCTTCCTGGCCAAAAGAAGGCGGCGGGTCGATCTTCACTATGGACTCGGCCGATGGCCGGATCTATTCTACACGCGACAACAGCTGTTGAACATAACTCCACAAGTCAGTAATGCACGGATACTGGACGAGTGCGTGCAGAACGGTTTCGTAGCTCTGGGCGCATCTCGGGCAGGTCCGTCTGACAGCGCTTCTGTGCCTGTAGAGTTTATCTCGAACCGGCAGTGCCCCCCGGTAGCACTGCCAAGCGAGGGATTTTTGGAAATTATCCATCGTCCCCGGCTCGAAACTCCTCCGGTACATACTGGTTAGTTCGACTTCGTGGACTCCCAGAGCCTCTCCGAGAGCGTCGTCGCACATGCCCACCACTAATCCTCTATAGAACTCGAGAGTGGAAGTTCCACTGACCGCATTGCCCGCCTGGTAGAGGGCAGTGAGTGCCTGGCAACATTCCAGATTCCAGTCACCCAGTCTCGGTCCCTTCTTGACCCAGGACTGCAACTCAGTCAAAGAAACGAGCTGCGGAAAGGTCCGTCTGACAAACGGCGACCACACCTGTTCACCGTTGAGGCAGAATATCTGGAGATGCTGCAGCCTCATCATTAGCCACGGCATGCCCAGCCCTCCATGTAGAGGGTGCTGGCAGCAGATGGACCACCTCACCAGCGGATTCTGACTCCTCCACAAGAATTTGAAGAGGAGCCGCTCCAAGATGGCGAGGCGCGAACGGGGGCAAGGGACGACGGTCAGACGGTAGTAGATGACGCACGCGATATACGTGTTCGCCACCTCCGCCCGACCTTTCAGTGATAGCTTCATCCCAGCCCATTTCTGGATGAGACTGACTACCCTGCCCGTCACCTCGTCCCAATTCTTATCCACCAGGAGGTCTGGCCCGTACCAAACCCCGAGCAACTTTACCGGTGTCCGTCCAGCGCCTAACGACGCTGTTGGACGGCATGGACTTGCCTCTCCAGGTGCCGAGTTGCAAGCCCACTGACTTTTCCGGGTTAAGTTTTGCTCCCGTCAACCTTTCATATTCCTCCAATAAGTTGCCGACCACCTCGATTTCTAAGGTGTCCGACACCATCACGATATGTCGTCCGCACAAGCCGACACAGCCTTTCCACGTCCCGGTTCGAGCGGGATGCCCTGCAACAGCTCCAGCTTCCGCAGTAAAGGCTCGAGAGTCAATACGTACAGAAGGGAGGGGAGAGGGCACCCTTGACGGACCGATCGGGAGACCTGAAATGGTTCCGAGAGGTGGCCATTAATTTGACCACCGAGCAGGTGCCGCTGTGCATTGCAGCGAACCAGCTTCTGAAGACGGGGCCGAAGCCAGCCGCCTTGAGGACAACCTCCAGGTACTGATGGTCGACCCTATCGAATGCTTTCGATTGATCTAAATTGATCAGAGCCCCACCAAAGCCAGGTTTACACCCTACCCTCTCTATGATTTATCGCATTAGGTGGAGGTTGTCGTGTATGGACCCGGTTGGGATTGCGTAAATTTGCGCCTCCCCAACCAAATCCCCGATGACAAGCGCCAACCTCTTCGCTAACACCCTGGCCAAAATCTTAAACTCTGCGTTGAGCAGGGTTATGGGCCTGAAAATGTCTAATGTGTCCCTCTTGTTCTCGTCTTTCCTTATCAACCTCACTACGCCCCGGCTCACAGAACTGGGAATACTCCCATTTTGCTCCCAGTTGCAGTAGAGGGTTTCGAGGAGATTGGAGAACAAGTCTGTCATATTTACGTAAAACTCGTAGGGCAGACCATCCAAACCGGGTGACTTTCGCCTCATGCAGCCGACACGGGCATCCTGAATCTCGGCTGAAGTAATTGGCCTTTCGCAGCGCCCAGCGTCAGCCGTCGAGAGTTGCGGCAAGCCATCGGGGTAGGGACTGAGGTCCGCCACCGTCTCTGACCCGCCACTTCCCCCGAACAACCGAGCAAAATGTTGGCGAAATGCCTCACACATCCTGTTGGAATCGTTCAGTTCGCACCCGTCTCGATCCGTCAAAGACCGATTCCTAATTTTATTACCACGCTGGGCTTCTTCCACGCGGGCCCATCGAACAGCTTTGGTTCCCTCGTTTCTCAGAGCACGCGCCTTAGCTCTGACAATGCAACCTTCGTGTTTCGCATTGAAGAAATGGTCTAATGCCATTCTCGCCGCTAGCACGTCAGTTGCAATGCCACTACCAATAGCCTCGACTAAATTATCTACCAACTCCCCCTCCTTTCTATTTTTCTCTAATGCTACTTCTTTGCTAAACTCTATCGACATTACTCTAATCTCTCTTTTGAGAGCCCCCCACCATCTATTGTTGACGACTCACCCTGTCAACTTTTTCTTAACTAAATTGTTTACCTGGTCCCTGTAAGCCTTACGTGCTGGAAATGACATGTTTAGCTTCCAGTAACCAGGTCCTAACCTACGCGTCTTATCTAGGTCGACCATACAGATCACAAACTTGTGATCTGAATAGGCGACCGTTTCAAAACGTGGACAGCTTACACTATTTCTGTCTATTTTCCTAATGAATATGCTGTCTATATACGATCTAGATGACCCTATGCGGTTAGCCCAGGTCCACACTGGCGCAGTAGGGAAATCTAGTCGGTACCTGTCAGACAGTTGAACTGGCTGATCAGGTTCTTGAGGCTTTTGCATCCCCCGCTCCTATCGGATACTCACACACAGTACCAGCGTGCGTCTAAGATGCCGTTCCAGTCCCCCGCTAACAGTAAAGGGCGAGACGTACGCAGAAAGGCTTCCAGGCGTCTAAAAAGGTCCGGCCGTCCTGCCCCAGTAGAAGCATAGACGGCCACTAGTCTAAAGGCACCACCTTCATTATTGTTCACGTCCAGGACCACCAACTTCCCGTCCGGGTCCCGGAAGATCGACCTTACCTCAAAATCCAGGCCCTTCCTAAATAGCACTGCCACCTCGCCTCCCATTCCCGGCCAAAAAAACAGATGCAAAGATCTGATAGTCGTCGAAAATGGGGGCTAGTGCGCGCGTGTCGGAAATCCTGGTCTCGCTGACTGCAATTACATCCATTTCTATAGACCTGAGGTCATTGAGCAGGTGACCCTGCTTCCAGGACGATCCCAGGCCTCGAACATTTAAACATCCTACTCTTAATACGGCCATGTTGGCAGGTTAAACAGAGAGAGAGGAAGGTTTACTTACCTTCCGGGCTCTTGTGAAGGTTGGGTGGTTCGACCTCCATAGTTGGTGGGGTTTCTTTTGGGAACCCCTTTAAAAGTATTGAAGTGGGTTTTACGTTCGGGGTTCCCACGTCCCGAGGAAAGCTGTCTCGTATTTCTTTGAATATGTCGATCGACATTCGCACCAGAACCAGATCTTCCGGCACGCGAAATGTGCTCGATTTAAAAATGTCCTCCTCTTTTTGTATATTTTCACTTCGTGCTACGAGGGCCATCAGTTCCTTGTTGGCCCTCCTGACGAGCACGAAGTTTTGTATATTTTGTTGGTTGATTTTATTTGCTTGCGTGGCTGTGGTGGTGATGGTTTTGGTGGTGTTGTTTCGGTTGTGACTGTGTTTGTTGTGAGTGCGGTGTCTGTGGTTTCAGATGTTTGTGTGTATATTTGTTCTGGCGTCTGTTTAGGTTGTTTGCGTTTGGGGGATTCTGGTGATAGTGATGGTGGTGTTGATGTTGGTGTTATTGGAGAGATGTTTGCGTGGGTGGTGTCTGCATTTTTTATTGTGGGTGCTTTTGTGCTTTGTTGAGTTTTTTTTTTCTTTTTGTGTTTCCTTTTTTGTATTTTGTGGGATTTGGGATTTCCCTCATCTTCACTACTGGTAGATGAGGGGTCTGTGTCTGTAAGTGTGTCTGTATGTGTGTGTATGTTTTTATTGATGTGTGTATTTTGGGGGGGAAGGGGAATTTGACAACTTTCCTCGTTTCCCCCCTGGGTGGTCAATGTTGGTGGTGTTTTTTCTATTGGTGTTGTTGTTGGTGGTTTTGCCGGTGCAGGTGTTGGTTGTGGTACTCGCCCCGGCGTCGTAAGCAGTGGAGCCTTTCGACCCCTTGCCTCTTTCAGCAGTTGAGGGCAGAAGGCTCGCAAATGGGTTTTTCCCCACAAACAAAACACTGCGGCCTTTTGCCTTCGGTCATAATGTGAATGACCGTCCCATTCTGAAGGCGGATGTGGTCCGGGATTGTCTTCACATTCTCGGGCCTGATCTGGTGAAGGATCTCCAGGTCAACCCCGGACCAGTCCTCTCTGGCCGTTCTGGTCACTTCTATAGGGACTGTATCCATCCCCTCCACAATCACACATCCCAGAAGCCACCACATGTCAAGTCCTGGTGGGATTCTGGGAATGTGGAGACGGGCCGTTCTTTTTCCCATGTGGGAGGGGCACATTATGACCTTGCTGGTTTTGCAAGGAGTCATAGCGTGTTTCATAGCGAGGGCTTCTGACTTGAACAACACCCAAATGGTGCCGTACTGTCTGCCCCTCTCTATGTACTGGGTGTCTTCTCCGATGCACCTCAGCGCGACTTCGACATCTTCTTGTGGGATTAAAGCTGCCCTTTTGGTTTGTGCTGAGATGCATCTATAATGCACCGTTTTGCGCTCCACTGCCTCAATAGCTTCTACCGGGACAGTTAAGTTGGCCCAGGTTTACTCTTGCTTGATGAGCTTCCATGCCTGAGCCAACTTTTCATCTTTGTTTGAGAGGTTCATGTTGAAGCATGGCCTCTTTTTTGCTGCTGCCGCAGCGAAAGTGTTCTTCTTGTTTTCGTTGGGGGTGTTGTTGTCGTTGTTCGTGTTGGTGTTGTTGTTAGCACTGTCGCTGTTATCATTGTTGTCTTTGTTGCCACCGTTGTTCTCGGTGCAGTTGGTATTGTTGCTGGTGGTGTTGTCACTATTTGTTTTCATGTTAGTGGTGTTGATATTGTTGTTGTATTTGTTTTGTTTTTTTTGTTATCTGTATTTTCGTTGTCGCTGTTACTGTCATTTTTTTTAAAATTAGAGTTCTCATTGGTATCATTGGTGTCTTCGTTTACCTTGTTTGTGGTGGTGTTTGTGTTATCAATGTGTGTTAATTTCGCTGTACCGCTCCTCTCAACTTCTACATCGTTGTCGCACGACAGCCGTCATATCGCTGGGGGGCGTGGCTCAGCCATGTTTTTTTTCTCCGTAAATTTTTTAACATGTAAAAAAAGTTCAAATATTATACTTTCCCCTTCACAGGGCAAAGTCTAAGGGCTTATATCCCTTACACAACAAGAAATATTTAACAACAAATAATTTTAACAGGCAAATAAAGCGACTTACTGTGAGCGAGCAAAATACGTCCGCTTAGACCAATAATAATAATAATAATAATAATAATAATTGTTTCTACTTTTGGCACAAGGCCAGCAAATACCCAGTACATTACTGGTACTTTATTTTATAGACCCCGTAAGGATGAAAGGCAAAGTTAACCTCGGCGGAATTTGAACTCAGACTGTAAAGGGACCTAACTATGCTGGAAAGCATGGCGTCCGACTCTCTACTGATACTGCCAATCCACAAGGGCTGACATCAAGAAAAACATTACAGACGGCACAGGACGGTACAGGACGGTACGATGTGTGTTTTGTGCGTGTAAAGATTTTTATTATTTATATAAGAAAAGCAAAAAAAGACATAAAACATATATATATATAAACAATAAAAATGAAAATTGAAACAATGAAAACATTCCCCAATAGGGGGCAAACCTCCGAGGGTTACTCGTGGCGAAAACCACACAAAAGACCACGGCCACCCTGACCACCAGGGCAAGCGCCCTCTCTCAATTCTTCCATTTCTCAAACTACAGACGTATATTCAGAGCGGTCCCGTTCACTCGGACCATTCTCGCTACATTCACCCACCTTTCAACAAACTTGCTAGAAAGTAGCACTTACCTCTCCACCCTGATTTTCCTCTTCAAGTGAAACATGAAAAAGTTAATTAGGGATTCGCCGAAGAGGAAAGTGTTTGTCTTTAATCCTTTTAACCTTGTCCACCACACAATCTCTTTCGCCATGACCACCAGGCAGATGAAAACCGCCTGCCCTTCCTCCTCGAAGGAAGACGGCGAGACCATCTGCACAATGGACTCAGTCGATAACCGGATCAGTCCTACACGCGACAGCAACTGTTCGACATAGCTCCACAAGTCAGCAATGTTCGGGCACTGAACGAGTGCGTGCACGACGGTTTAGTCGCTCTGCGCGCATCTCGGACAGGTTCGGCTGACAGCACTTCCGTGACAGTAGAGCTTATCTAGAACCGGCAACGCTTCTGCCAGGCCAGGGATTTTTTGAAGTTATCCATAGGTCCTGGGCTGAAGTTCTCCGGAAGAGAGCAAACAGCTGATCTTCCTCGACGCCTGGAGACATTCCAGTTTCCAAGCGCTATCTCTCGGTCTTTTCCTGACCCAGGCCTGCAAGGAGACGAGCTGTGGGAAAACGTTCCTGGCGTACAACGACCACACCTGTTCACCGTCAAGGAAGCACCAGAGTTGTGGCAGCCTCAGCGCATGTTTGCGCATCATCAGCCATGGCATTCCCAGTCCTCAACGGGTGTTGACAGCAGATGGATCGTCTGAACATGGGAGCGCGTCCCTTCCACAAAAAGCGGAAGAGGAGGCGTTCCGTTTTGGTGAGAGTTGTGCCGGGGCAAGGGACGACGGTGAGGCTGCAGCAGATGACGGATGCAATGTACGCATTCACCACCTCCGCCCGGCCTTTCAGGGTCAGCTTCCTCTCGGCCCATTTCTGGGTGAGGGAGGCCACCTTGCTCGTCACCTCTCTCCAGTTTTTCTCCATCTGGAGGTCTGGTCCGAACCAGACCCCGAGCAATTTAAGCGGTCCGTCCGTCCAACGCCCCATGACGTTGTCGGACGACATGGACTTGCCTCTCCAGGTTCCTAGCTGCAAGCCCACCGACTTTTCCTGGTTTATATTTGTTCCTGTCACCGCTTCGTATTCCTTGAGAGCGGTGCCGAGCATCTGGACGGGTCTGGTGCTCGACACCAACATGGTGACGTCGCGGCACAAGCCGACTCGGATTTCCCGCATCCTAGTTCGCGTGGGACACCGCTCATCGCCCCCAGTTTGTGCAGTAACGGCTCCAGAACCAATACGTACAATAATAACAATTATTATTATTATTATTATAATAATAATAATAGGGTAAAATAGGGAAGGTGCGCACATGGTGGATAGAGTGTTATGGAATCACTCCCGTAAGTTTTTCATTTTTTACATATTTATAACAATTGTGAGAGAATAATTCTTATAGTCAAAAAAGAAAATGGTTACAAACAACAGCCAAATAATTTCACCACCAACACCACCACCGCCGCCGCCACCATCACCACTACCTCAAACAAAATACAAACCAAAGGCTGCAGCAACACCATCACTATAGTACTACTATCCCATCACCACCGCCACCACTGCATCATCGCTACTACCACTATTCCCTCACTACCTCCTGTTAAGAGAGGGATGGTAGTAATGTCACTACACATAAATAGAAGCGAGGAAGGCATCAAAATATATGAATAGACTGATTTAGTGACACGGTCAAACAGCTAACAACAACAACAACACCAAAATAATTATTATTGTTGTATCTCTCAACTCTCTCAAAATGTTTAGTTTAAACGATGTCAAATCTAAACTATAATATAATAATAATAAGTGCTTCTACTTTAGGCACAAGGCCAGCAAATACCCAGTGCATTACTGGTACTTTATTTTATGTCAGACATTCAAACATTACAATGAAACTTATGTTTATTTTTTAAAGTTTTCATCTATCTATTTGCCACGCTAAAATCACCGGGGGTGATGAAATCACCGGTGGTTATGTAACCATATATTCACCAATCCTCGATATGAGTGTTTAAATGTCGAACCTAAACAGTTAGAATAACGGTGAAGAGGAGACTGTGACAGACTCTCACCCAGCAGGATGTTGAACATAATGGTCAGGCACTGCGGATTGAGACAGTACAAAAGGAGATTAGTGAACAGGCACACCAACAAACTGATTTGAGTATCACTCACAGTTGAAACTCTTAAAGGGCAGGACAAAAAACTAACCAACTGGAAATCACCAGGCCCAGATGGTGTGCAGGGGTATTGGATTAAACATATAACATCCCTCCACCCGAAACTGACAACCATGTTCAATGACTGCTTGATGCCAGGTGAGGTACCAGAGTGGTTGACAAAAGATACCACAGTTCTGGTAATGAAAGACCGAACCAAGGGTAATGATGTTACCAACTATAGACTTATCACATGTCTGTCCGTAATGTGGAAACTGTTGACAAGCATTATGTCTGAGGAAATCTACCATCACCTCCACACAAAAAACTTGTAACCGGACGAACAGAAAGGATGCCGAACCAAAAGCCTAGAGATCTTCAAGGTGGCAGATAACATCAGACAGTTGTTGAACAAAAGTATGAAGTCCTGGGAAACAGAGTTAACATCGGGTGGAGAATCCTTCGGAGGCGTGAAGATCAAGAGAGGTATCTTCCAAGGAGATAGTTTGTCCCCTCTGTTGTTTGTCCTTGCCCTGAAACCCCTGACCATTATATTGCGAAAAGTGAGAGCAGGATACAGGTTGGGAAAGGGAGAGCTTACCATCAATCACCTCCTCTTCGTGGACGATCTTAAACTATTAGGGAAGAGTGAGAAGGAGTTGGATGTACTTGTTGACACTGTCCGTATTTTCAGCAATGATATATGTATGCAATTTGGTATTAATAAGTGTGGAGTCCTTGTGATGAAGAGGGGGTAAATTGAGCAGAAGTAACGGAATCCAGGTACCAACAGGTGAGATGATAAAGGAAATTGACACTGAAGAAGGATACAAATATTTAGGTGTTCTGGAGGCAGATGACATCAAGATAAAAAAAAATGAAGGAATTGATAAGATCTGATTAAATTAGGAGAGTAAGGAGCGTATTAAAATCACATCTAAATATTAGGAATGCCATAAGTGCAGTAAATTCCCGAGCTGTGTCTATTATTAGGTACAGTGCGGGAATTCTGAGATAAAATGTTGCTGAACAAAAAGAAATAGATAGGAAGACTAGGAAGCTAATGACTATCTACATGTTCAACAAGAGGAGTGATGGCGATAGACTCTACTTAAAGAGATCTGAAGGTGGACAATAGACCAGGGGATATCCAAGGAGGAAATAACAACAAGGAGGAAGAGAAACCTTCAGAAAAAATCCCTTCATAGTATCTTCTTTGAGAAAACTGAATTTAGAGATCCACAGACATGGAACTGGTTAAAAAGAGGAGACCTTAAAAAGGCTACAGAAGGAATGCTAATGGCTGCGCAAGAGCAGGCTCTCACAATGAAGTGGTTGAAACACCATATTTACAAGGAGGAGGATAGCCCACTGTGTAGGATCTGTGGAGAGAGGAGACTGTGGCTCACATTGTATCCGAGTGTAAACACCTAGCCCAGACTCACTATAAAGGCTGGAGACATGATGTGATGGGCAGGGTGATCCACTGGCACCTATGTAAAGTAAACAATTTACCACATTCTGAGAAGTGGTATGAGCATAAGCCAGAGTCGGTGATAGAAAACGATCAGGTGAAGGTGCTGTGGGATTTTAGGATACAGACGGACAAGAAACTGGAACACAATGGGCTTGACCTGGTGGTTTTGGACAAGGAAAAAAGATCGTGCCTGATTGTGGATGTAGCCTGCCCATTTGACACGAGAGTGCAAGAAAAGGAGAGAGAGAAAATTAACCGATACCAGGAATTAAAGTGGGAGTTAAAAAGGATTTGGAACTGCCATGAAGTCAGGGTCGTCCCGATTGTCATAGGCGCGCTAGGTACTATCTCCAAGAGTTTCCAAGGATGGTTAAAGAAAGTTAGTCCAGCCCCGCTTTTTGGAACACTTCAAAAGGCATGCTTGCTGGGAACAGCAAGAACCCTCCGATACGTCCTGAATATCTGAGGCTGCAGGTTGCGGCTTGATATTCATTTCAACAAACTTTCCAGTTAAATAACATCAATGACTGAGACTCAAAAAACAATAATAATAATAATAATTTAAAAGGGGAAGGAGAAAATAAACCGATACCAGGATTTAAAGTGGGAGTTAAAAATAATCAGTGTTACATCATATACATATTTAATTACATATTACATATGTTTCACTGTCAATCAGCTCGAGGATTGATCTCTTGATGATCGAACCTGACTCTGGAATCTGAAGTTCCTCAGATATGTTTTAACATGTAGACTCGTGTCTGAGAGTTGTTGAATATTCTTTTATGCTACCACACACTCGGACAAAAGGGGGGAGTTTCATCACCATATTCTACTTGTTGATTCGGTCAATTCACAGTTGGAGGTAGCCTATAATTTACCAGCTCTTGCCGCTATCTGTGGTCAATTTCGCATACTCATCCTTGCGTGGCGTCTCGTCTGCCGGAAGTTCCCTGTTATCGTCTTAGCTAGAAGTCCGCTGCTATAGTCTTAGCCGGAAGTCCGCTGCTATAGTCTTACCCGGAAGTCCGCTGCTATATTCTTATCCGGAAGTCCACTGCTATAGTCTTAGCCGGAAGTGCACACTTATAGCCTTAGCCGGAAGTCCACTACTATAGTCTTAGCCGGAAGTCCGCTGCTATAGTCTTAGCCGGAAGTCCGTGGCTATAGTCTTAGCCGGAAGTCCGCTGCTATAGTATTAGCCGGAAGTCCGCTGCTATAGTCATAGCCGGAAGTCCGCTGTTATAGTATTAGCCGGAAGTCCGCTGCTATAGTCAGTGAGGAGATAAAGCAATACAAGAATACAAAAGCAATCCTTACAAAGTTACAGAGGCGATAAGAAAATAAATACTACGGACAAAATAATTGTTTCTACTGTTGGCACAAGGCCATCAATAAACCAGTACATTACTGGTACTTTATTTTAGCGACCCCTTAAGGATGAATGGCAAAGTTAACCTCGGCGGGATTTGAACTCAAACCGTAAAGGGACGTAACTCTATGCTGCAAAACATTGCGTCCGACCCTCTGCTGATACTGCCAATCCACCTCCCTATAAAGATAAAATAATAATAACAAATATCTATATATAAAAACAAAAGATAAAGTAATAACAGAACAGATAAAGGATAAGCAGTAGAAATAAAACCTATTCATACATATATATATGTATATACACACATACATATATACACACACATATATATATATGTGTGTGTATACATGTATGTGTGTGTATACATATATATATGTATGAATAGGTTTTATTTCTACTGCTTATCCTTATATATATATATACACACACATACAGATATATATATACACACATACAGATATATATATATACATACACACATACATATATACACATATATATATATACACACACATACAGATATATATATACTCACATGCATACTACATACATATACCTCCATACACATACACACGCACACAGTCACACCTATATAGCCACACACTCTCACGCACGCACATACATACATACAAACACACAAAGACACCTACACACAAATACATATACCTACATAATACATATATACACATATATATATATATATATATACAGACATACACATACACATTCACACAGATAGCCATATTTGTAAAATAAATTATACAAACATAATGTTAGAATGTGGACATAATATAGATGGATGAGTGGGAGATGTGGCAGGAGTGAATGTCAGGGTGTTTCAAATAGAATCTGGCGGATGGGCAATATATTGTCTACAGAGAGGGGATAGCCGACCACAGAAAGGGATATTATGAAAGCAAGGATGTATGAATAAGTTGGATATGTGCCCATAAGTTGTGATTGTATAAGCATGCGTTTTATGTTGTGTAAGATGTTATGTACTAGTAGGTAGTACGTACATGGGAATGTCCCTACATATGTATGTGTTCTAATAATTGCTAAGTTGTGCATGCAGAGTGGGCACACAGGCCGGTTCAGGTGTTCAGCAAAACACATGGCCACCCCGTTGCGTAGGTAGGCCTGACTCCCGTTGTCTGTATGTACCACGCACTCGTTAAGCTCCTATCCGGGAAAGTTAAGCGCGGAAAAAGCTGTTTTCCTGTGGTGCCTGCAAGCCATGATGATTTCGGACTTGAGATTAACCAAATTATGCTTTAATATTAATATTTCTATGGCTTCCGCCAGCCATAGTTTGCAGCGGCCAGTTCCCACGGACAGAATACGCAGCCGCGCGTTGTACTATACTCCAGTGCAGCTTGAAGTCCATGCAACTGTCTTTTGGCGTCCAGATTAAGTCCGCCAGAGTAGTGGAGTGCTTCTTGGTCCGATCCTTGAAAGAGTTCGTGTGGTTATACATCCTCGACTTAAAGTTAGTTGATATTGCGCCGATATAGTTATGCATCGTGTTCCGTGTTTCAACCAAACATTTGTCACGATGTTTTTTACCATGCAATTGCTCCGGAGAAGGCATTGTGATTTACTACGGCAGTTACAAGGCCTGGTGTTATGGTGCCTACTCCGATTTTGTGCACCGGAGTCCGTGGTGTCATGTGTTATGCCTCCTCCATACCGGCTTGTTACCGCATTGGGGACCACGGTCGACGTTGCGGCCGTTGGGTGTCAGTGTCAAGGCTCACGGTTGGTCGTGGCGAATAAAAAGGAAGGGAAAGGAAGTTTAGGGTCCACAAGGAGGTGGGGTATAGAGAGAAGATTGAGGATGTTTGGGATAATTACAATTTAAGCGGGAAAAATATAATAAATAAGATACTGGAAATGAAGCATAGTTGAAATGCGTCCATGTATAATATATCAAACATAGAATCAATTATATTACTTATAATAAGGTGTATGGGATGGCATTCCGAATAATAAGAGTAATATGTGAGCTAAAGAAAAATAAAAAAAAATAATGTTCTTAAGGTGTGAAATGTTTGTGTTGGTAATAGTAACAACAATGGTATTATTATCAGGTCAGGTCAGGTCGGCGCCGACTAGACCGGCAATCCCACCAAGCTTGCTTGGTGAGGAGGGTGATTTTGGACGCCCTGCGGGACGGAAAACATGAGAAAGGACGGAAGAACTCATAAGAGTCACCATCCATCCGATTGTGTGTAAATACGTATATTCTGTGTGGGCGTGGTTTATATGGGACACATGTCTCTGTGTGTGTATATGTGAAGACTGACATACTATTTAGAGCCTGAGCAAAGTTAGATCATGGAGGCACTTCCAAGCCACCAGCCTGGAGATTGAGTCCCATTGAAAAATACCAGGAAGGAAAACCTCCAACACACATGGAAAAACTTACTAGAGGACGTTTGGAAGTCCTATCAAAATGCGTTCACGTATGGGCTAAATAGGAGCTGCCAGTAACTTTAAAATGACCTGAGCAGTCCTGGCGACGTGTACTTGTATCCAGCTATCGAAAAAATGGACTATTCCTTGATTTGCACCAGGGTTCAAGCCCCTGCCTTTTCTGATTTTCCTGAAACTCACACCTCATCATCTAAGACTAATGACAGATCATTCTTCAACCCGGACTCATCTAGGCAGACTGTTCTTGATAAAGCAGAAAGTAGATCACAACCTCTCCTAAAGTGTAAACCTCCTGCTCAATTTAGTACATTCAATGTCAATACTCTTGGTCCTCTTGGAAGACTTGATGAGCTAGTAACGAGCGCTAAATCCAACGCTATTGACATCACCAGTCTTCAAGAGCATAGACATTTCCATCCAGATCTAGACCTAAAGGTTACAAATCTGACAATTTCCAGCTTGTCACTGCCTCTGCATACAAAACTCCAATAACGCCACCATTGGTGGAGTCGGTATGCTTCTCTCATCAAAGGCACGTGAGAACCTCATCAGCATTGAAAAGATAGACGACAGAATAATAGTTGCCAAGTTCAATTCAAATCCAAAACTCACATATCTTGCTATAGCCCAACAAACAGCAGTGATGAAGAAATGACCACCAGTTTCTATCAATCTCTGAGATCAGTCATTGAAAACGTCCTAGCCCATAATTTCCTTACTATTGCAGGCGACTTCAATGCCAGAGTAGGCCTTGACGATGTAAAATTCACCTTCAACACCAAAACAATCAGAAATGGTGAAATGCTTCTGCAACTCCTTGACGAATTTGAACTCTTCTCGTCTACAAATAGATTCATGAAAGACCACTCCAAGCTCTGGTCATCCACCTACCCTAACGGTAGTAAAGCTCAATTGGATAATTTCTTTATCGGAAAAAATAGCGAAACAGTGTACGCGACTCTGAAACTTATTCCTCTTTCTCGTGGGATCTGATTACATGATACAGGATTGTCTCTTCCAATTTTACTCTTAGCCTTCATACTCCTAAGAAAGTTCCCTCTGAG
Source organism: Eledone cirrhosa (assembly GCA_964016885.1). Lineage (NCBI taxonomy): Eukaryota > Metazoa > Mollusca > Cephalopoda > Octopoda > Eledonidae > Eledone > Eledone cirrhosa. The sequence goes on along the minus strand of OZ024744.1, from coordinate 6,348,970 downwards.
CCTTTGAAACAAATTGACTGGAGGTTAGTGTCATCAAATAAGGAGCTCTCCAGTCGGTATGCAATTAGTGTCATCAATAGCTTCTCTGAACTAACCTGTACTGATGATTGCATTGAGACTCGAACCTAATTGTTGCAAATGAGGAAGTTGTTCTTTCCAGCTTCCCGCAAAAGACCAAAAGAAAGCTCACGAAATTGAGCTCACAAATCTTAGTATCCTCGGCGCTCAAATGATTTCTCAGTACAACTCAAATCCAACTAGTTTGCTGAAAAGTGAAATGACCCAATACAAAAAAGACCTTGATGAGGCGTACACAACTGCTCTTGCAGAGTATGTAGAGGGGAAAATAAACAAACTTAATACCCTCCATATAAACAAAAAGCACGCAGCTGCATGGGATTTAGTCAACGAAATAACTGGCAGAAAAGAGAAACCTTCACCCATCATAAAAGGAGGCTCTCAAGAAGCTAGGAAAAAGAGCTGGACTGACCACTTCAAGGGTCTACTGGGCGAACCATCCCCTGTAGAAGGCGATCCCTCAAAGTCTGTGGTATCACCTGAACTCGACATCTCCACTGGACTTTTCCCCTTGAGTGACATCAACCAGGTGAAAACAAAAAATCACCCAGTCTCGAGAATATACCCAGTATAATTTGGAAAGACCCAAACCTTACTTCAGTCCTATTATCAATCTGCAACGACACCTTAAGCAACAAAACTCCTCCAACAAGTTGACTAAAAGCAGGCATAGTGCCTGTCCCCCTCCCCTAGGTGACTTCTCACCCACCCACCCTCCCCCAGCTACCACTTATGTCCATTGCTGCCAAGATCTACAACAAGCTAATCCTCAACCGTATAGTTCCGTATGTTGATCCAATCCTTCGCGTCAACCAAAACAGTTTTAGGAGTGGTAGATCTACACTTGCACACATTTTGGCCTTGAGAAGAAAAATGGAGGAGATGAGAAACTCCAACAGACAAATGGCTCTGGTTTTTGTTGACTTTAGGAAAGTTTTTTACACCATAAACAGAGACATTCTGTTTGAAATTCTTCCCTTGTATGGCATACCAGCAAAAGCAAGACTTGTGGAAGCAATTAAGGCTGTTTCTCAACACAAGTCCCACTATCATCACTCTGATGGCCCAACAGAGTTCTTTGAAATCTCAGCAGGGCTGCTGTGGGGTGACACTCTTGCACCATTCCTCTATATCGTTGCACTAGACTACCTCCTGAGACTCTCAATTGACAAAATCAATAACAAAGGTAAAACCATCAAAACGTGCATGAGCTCTAGGCACCCCTCTAAACATCTTACTGACTTTGACATTGCGGATGACATTGAACTTCTTGCAGATTACCTAGAATTACGCAACAAATTTTGACACCTCCCCAGGAAGCAGCCTCCCTCGTTGGCCTTCATCTCAATGAGGGTAAAACAGAGTACATATCAAACCGTACAGACAACAACATCAAAACAATCAATGGCAGTGATATCAAGCAAGTCGAGCATTTCAAGTATCTTGTGTCCTGGATCAGGGATTCAGGGATTTCGCCACCAAAAAGGCCCAAACATGGTCAGCTTACAACAAGATGGATCGAGTTTGGCGCTCAAATCTTTCCAGCCACACCAAGATCAGACTCTACCAAGTAACAATTCAACCAATCTTGCTATATGGAAGTGAAACATGGACGCTTTCATCCGAACAACAAAGGCACCTTGATGGCACCTACACTACTACTACTACTACTACTACTACTACTACTACTACTACTACTACTACTACTACTACTACTACTACTACTACTACTACCACCACATTGATGGCACCTAACACTATTACTAATACTAACACTACGACTTCTACTACTACTACTACTACTACTACCTTGATGGCACCTAACATTACTACTACTACTACTATCACCACTACTACTACTACTACTACTACTACTACTACTACTACTACTAATAATAATAATAATAATAATAATAATAATAATAATAATACTATTAATAATACTACTACTACTACCACTACTACTGTCACCTTCACTTGCCTACTTCGAGACATTCAGAACATAAGCTGGCGACATCAGACTTTGAAAGAAATGTAAGCTGGCCTCCCACGCATATCTGTCATTGTACGTAAGAGGAGAGTAAGATTTGCTGGCCACTGCCATCGTGCCACCTCTGAGGCTATGTCCCCATTAGTTCTTTGGAGACCACAGTCACTAATAACAGGGGACACAAGCTCTCCTATCCTGATTTGCAGGCCACTGCCATCGTGCCACCTCTGAGGCTATGTCCCCATTAGTTCTTTGGAGACCACAGTCACTAATAACAGGTGACACAAGCTCTCCTATCCTGATTTGCAGGCCACTGCCATCGTGCCACCTCTGAGGCTATGTCCCCATTAGTGCTCTAGAAACCACAGTCATTAATAACAGAGGGCACAAGCTCTCATATCCTGATTTGCTGGCCACTGCCATCGTGCCACCTCTGAGGCTGTGTCCCTATTAGTGCTCTAGAAACCACAGTCACTAATAACAGGGGGCACAAGCTCTCCTAGCCTGATTTGCTGGTCACGGCCATCGTGTCACCTCTGAGGCTGTGTCCCTATTAGTGCTCTAGAAACCACAGTCACTAATATCAGGGGACACAAGCTCTCCTATCCTGATTTGCTGGCCACTGCCATCGTGCCACCGCTGAGGCTGTGTCCCCATTAGTTCTTTGAAGACCACAGTCACTAATAACAGGGGACATAAGCTCTCCTATCCTGATTTGTTGGCCACTGCCAACATGCCACCTCTGAGGCTGTGTCCCCATTAGTTCTTTGGAAACCACAGTCACTAAGAACAGAGGACACAAGCCCCCTATCCTGATTTGCTGGCGACTGCCATCGTCCCACCTCTGAGGCTATGTCCCCATTAGTGCTCTAGAAACCACAGTCATTAATAACAGAGGGCACAAGCTCTCATATCCTGATTTGCTGGCCACTGCCATCGTGCCACCTCTGAGGCTGTGTCCCTATTAGTGCTCTAGAAACCACAGTCACTAATAACAGGGGGCACAAGCTCTCCTAGCCTGATTTGCTGGTCACGGCCATCGTGTCACCTCTGAGGCTGTGTCCCTATTAGTGCTCTAGAAACCACAGTCACTAATATCAGGGGACACAAGCTCTCCTATCCTGATTTGCTGGCCACTGCCATCGTGCCACCGCTGAGGCTGTGTCCCCATTAGTTCTTTGAAGACCACAGTCACTAATAACAGGGGACATAAGCTCTCCTATCCTGATTTGTTGGCCACTGCCAACATGCCACCTCTGAGGCTGTGTCCCCATTAGTTCTTTGGAAACCACAGTCACTAAGAACAGAGGACACAAGCCCCCTATCCTGATTTGCTGGCGACTGCCATCGTCCCACCTCTGAGGCTATGTCCCCATTAGTGCTCTAGAAACCAGTCAGTAATAACAGAGGACAAAAGCTCTCCTATCCTGATTTGCTGGCCTCTGCCAACGTGCCACCTCTGAGGCTGTGTCCCAATTGTTTCTTTGGAGACCACAGTCATTAACAACAGAGGACACAACCTCCCCTATCCTGATTTGCTGGCCACTGCCATCGTCCCACCTCTGAGGCTGTGTCGCCATTAGTGCACTAGAAACCACAGTCACTAACAACGGAGGACACAAGCTCTCCTATTCTGATTTGGGGGGGCCACTGCCATCGTGCCACCTCTGAGGCTATGTCCCCATTCTGCTCTAGAAACCACAGTCACTAATAACAGGCGACACAAGCTTTCCTATCCTGATTTGCTGGCCGCTGCCATCGTGCCATCTCTGGGGTTGTGTCCCCATTAGTGATCTAGATATCACAGTCACTAATAACAGGGGGCAGAATCTCTCCTATCCTGATTTGCTGGCCACTGCCATCGTGCTACCTCTGAGGCTATGTCCCCATTAGTGCTCTAGAAACCACAGTCACTAATAATAGGAGACACAAGTTATCCTGATGTTGGTGTTGTTATTGATGTTGTTATTGATGTTGTTATTGGTGCTATTAGTGTTGTTATTGTTGTTGGTGTTGTTATTAATGTTGTTATTCGTGTTATTGATGTTTATTGATGTAGTTAGTGTTGTATTTATTGTTGTTGTTATTGATGTTGTTATTGTTGTTGTTATTGGTGTTGTTTTTGGTGTTGTTATCGCTGTTGTTATTGTTGTCGTTATTGATGTATTTATTGTTGTTATTGATGTTGTTATCAGTGGTGTTACTGGTGTTGTTCATGTTGTTATTGCTGTTGTTATTATTGTTGTTGTTATTGGTGTTGTTATTGGTGTTGTTATTGATGTTGCTATAGGTGTTGTTATTGGTGTTGTTATTAGTGTTATTGATGTTGTTATTGGTGATATTGGTGTTGTTATTGGTGTTATTAATGTGGTTATTGTTGTTGTTGGTGTTGCTATTGGTATGTTATTGGTGTTGTTATCGGTGTTGTTATGGCTGTTGTTATTGGTGTTGTTATTGGTCTTGTTATTGTTGTTGTTATTGAGGTTATTGGTGATATTGGTGTTGTTATTGTTGTGGTTATTGCAGTTGTTATTGTTTTTGTTATTGATGTTGTTACTGGTGTTGTTATTGGTGTTGTTGTTGGTGTTATTGTTGTTGTTAATGGTGATGTTATTGTTGTTGTTATTTCTGTTGATATTTATGTTGTTAATGCTGTTGTTATTGGTGTTGTTATTGGTGTTCTTACTGGTGTTATTGGTGTTGTTATTGGTGTTATGTTGTTGTTTTTGGTGTTATTATTGCTGTTGTTATTGATGTTGTTATGATGTTGTTATTGCTATTGTTATTTTTGTTGTTATTGTTGTTGGTGTTGTTATTAATGTTGTTATTGGTGTTGTTATTGTTATTGTTATTGTTGTTGTTATTGTTGTTGTTATTGTTGTTGTTATTGTTGTTGTTATTGATGTTGTTATTTGTGTTGTTATTGGTGTTATGTTGTTGTTTTTGGTGTTATTATTGCTGTTGTTATTGATGTTGTTATGATGTTGTTATTGCTATTGTTATTTTTGTTGTTATTGTTGTTGGTGTTGTTATTAATGTTGTTATTGGTGTTGTTATTGTTATTGTTATTGTTGTTGTTATTGTTGTTGTTATTGTTGTTGTTATTGTTGTTGTTATTGATGTTGTTATTGGTGTTGTTATTGGTGTTGTTATTGGGGTTGTTATTGGTGTTGTTATTGGTGTTGTTATTGGTGTTGTTATTGATGTTGTTATTGTTGTTGTTATTGGTGTTGTTATTGATTAGGTTATTGCTGTTGTTATTTTTCTAGTTATAGTTGTTGTTATTGGTGTTGATATTGGTGTTGTTATTGGTGTTGTTATTGATGTTATTGGTGTTGTTATTGGTGTTGTTATTGCTGTTGTAATTGGTGTTGTTATTGATGTTGTTATTGCAATGGTTAATTTTGCTGTTATTGGTGTAGGTTTTGTTATTAATGTTGTTATTTGTGTTGTTATTGTTGTTGTTATTGTTGTTGTTATTGTTGTTGTTATAGTTGTTGTTATTAGTTTTGTTATTGGTGTTATTGATGTTGTTATTGGTGCTATTGGTGTTGTTATTGGTGTTATTGCTGTTCTTATTGCTGTTGTTATTGGTGTTGTTACTGGTATTATTGATGTTGTTATTGGTTTTGTTATTGTTATTGTTATTGTTGTTGTTATAGTTGTTGTCATAGTTGTTGTTATTGGTGATATTGGTGTTATTGATATTTTTGTTGGTGTTGTTATTGGTGTTGTTATTGGTGTTATTGATGTTGTTATTGGTGTTATTGGTGTTGTTATTGCCGTTGTTATTGATGATGTTATTGGTGTTGTTATTGATGTTGTTATTGGTGTTGTTATTGCTGTTGTTATCGGTGTTGTTATTGATGTTGTTATTAGTGTTGTTATCGCTGTTGTTATTGGTGTTGTTATTGATGTTGTTATTGGTGTCGTTATTAGTGTTGTTATTGGTGTTGTTATTGGTGTTGTTATTGATGTTGTTATTGCTATTGTTATTTTTGTTTTTATTGTTGTTGGTGTTGTTATTGTCGTTGTTATTGTTGTTGTTATTGTTGTTGTTATTGTTGTTGTTATAGTTGTTTGTATTGATGTTGTTGGTGTTGTTATTGGTATTGTTATTGATGTTGTTAATGGTGTTATTACTGTTGTTGTTATTGATGTTGTTATTTGTGTTGTTATTAGGGTTGTTATTGGTGTTGTTATTGTTGTTGTTATTGATGTTGTTATTGTTGTTGTTATTGTTGATGTTATAGTTGTTGTTATTTATGATGTTATTGGTGTTGTTATTGGTGTTGATATTAATGTTTTTATTGGTGTTGTTATTGTTGTTGTTATTTATGTTTTTATTGGTGTTGTCATTGGTGTTCTTATTGATGTTGTTATTGATGTTGTTATTGGTGTCTTTATTTGTGTTATTGGTGTTATTGATGTTATTGGCGTTATTGATGTTGTTATTGGTGCTGTTGTTGTTGTTGTTGATATTATTATTGGCGTTGTTATTGATGTTGTTATTGATGTTGTTATTGATGTTGTTTTTACTGTTGTTATTGGTGTTGTTATTGGCATTAATGATGTTGTCATTGGTATTATTGGTGTTATTGATGTTGTTATTGCAGTGGTTATTGTTGTTGTTACTGTTGTTGCTATTGATGTTGTTATTGTTGTTGTTATTGGTGTTGTTATTGGTGTTATGTTGTTGTTTTTGGTGTTGTTATTACTGTTGTTATTGTTGTTGGTGTTGTTATTAATGTTGTTCTTGGTGTTGTTATTGTTGTTGTTATTGTTGTTGTTATTGTTGTTGTTATAATTGTTGTTATTGACGTTGTTATTTGTGTTGTTATTGGTGTTGTTCTTTTTGTTGTTATTGGTGTTGTTATTGCTGTTGTTATTGCTCTTGTCATTTTTGTTGTTATTGTTGTTGGTGTTGTTATTGATGTTGTTATAGGTGTTCTTATTGTTGTTGTTATTGTTGTTATTGTTGTTGTATTATTGTTGTTATAGTTGTTGTTATTGATGGTGTTTTTGTGTTGTTATTTGTTGTTGTTGTCGGTGTTGTTATTGGTGTTGTTATTGGTGTAGTTATTGCTGTTATTGATGATCTTATTGGTGTTATTGATGTTGTAATTGGTGTTGTTATTGTTGTTGTTATTGTTGTTGTTATAGTTGTTGCTATTGATGTTGTTATTGGTGTTGTTATTGGTGTTTTTATTGTTGTTGTTATTGTTGTTGTTATAGTTGTTGTTATTGATGTTGTTATTGATGTTGTTATTGGTGTTGTTATTGTTGTTGTTATTGTTGTTGTTATAGTTGTTGTTATTGATGTTGTTATTGGTGTTGTTATTGGTGTTGTTATTGATGTTCTTATTGTTGTTGTTATTGTTGTTGTTGGTATTTTTATTGATGTTATTGTTGGTGTTGTTATTGATGGTGCTATTGATGTTGTTATTACTGTTGTTATTCGTTATGTTATTGATGTTGCTATTTTGTGTTGATATTGGTTTTGATATTCGTGTTGTTATTGGTGTTGTTGATGTTGTTATTGGTGTTATTGGTGTTGTTATTGGTTTTATTGCTGTTGTGATTGTTGTTGATATTGATGTTGTTATTGTTGTTGTTATTGGTGTTACTATTGATTTGTTATTATTGTTGTTATTGAGGTTGTTATTGGTGTTGTTATTGTTGTTGTTATTGGTGTTGATGTTGGTGTTGTTATTGTTGTTGTTATTGCCGTTGTTATTGTTGTTATTTTTGTTGTTGGTATTGTTGTTGTTATTGTTGTTATAGTTGTTGTTATTGGTGTTGTTATTGGTGTTGTTATTGGTGTTATTATTGATGTTCGTTATTGTTGTTGTTATTGTTGTTATTATTGTTGTTGTTATAGCTGTTGTTATTGGTGTTGTTATTGGTGTTCTTATTTGTGTTATTGGTGTTATTGGTGTTGTTATTGGTGTTGTTATTGGCATTATTGATGTTATTATTGTTGTTGTTATTGGTGTTGTTATTGATGTTGTTATTGATGTTGTTATTGATGTTGTTAGTGGTGTTGTTATTGGTGTTAATATTGGTGTTATTGGTGTTATTGATGTTGTTATTGGTGTTTTTATTGGTGTTAATATTGGTGTTATTGATGTTATTGATGTTGATATTGGTGTTGTTATTGGTGTTGTTATTTGTGTTATTGGTGTTGTGTTTTTTGTTGTTATTGGTGTTATTGATGTTGTTATTGCTGTTGTTATTACTGTTGTTATTGTTTTTGTTATTGTTGTTGTTGTTATTGATGTTGTTATTGATGTTGTTATTCATGTTGTTATTACTGTTGTTATTGGTGTTTTTTATTGGTGTTGTTATTGCTTTTGTTATTGATGTTGCTATTGCTGTTGTTATTCTTGTTGTTGGTATTGTTATTGATGTTGTTATTGGTGTTGTTATTGGTGTTTTTATTGGTGTTGCTATTGGTGTTGTTATTGGTGTTATTGATGTTGTTATTGGTGTTGTTATTGGTGTTGTTATTGATGTTGTTATTGATGTTGTTATTTTTGTTTTTATTGTTGTTGGTGTTGTTATTGATGTTGTTATAGGTGTTGTTATTATTGTTGTTATTGTTGTTGTTATTGTTGTTGTTATTGGTGCTATTGATGTTGTTATTGGTGTTGTTATTGCTGTTATTGCTGTTGTTAATTTTGTTGTTATTGTTGTTGGTGTTGTTATTGTTGTTGTTATTGTTGTTGATATTATTGTTGTTATAGTTATTGTTATTGATGGTGTTATTGTGTTGTTATTGTTGTTGTTATTTGTGTTGTTATTGTTGTTGTTATAGTTGTTCTTATTGATGTTGTTATTTATGTTGGTATTGGTGTTGTTATTGATGTTGTTTTTGGTGTTGTTATTGCTGTTGTTACTGTTTTTGTTGGTGTTGTTATTCATGCTATAATTGGTGTTGTTATTGCCGTTGTTATTGATGATGTTATTGTTGATGTTATTGGTGTTGTTATTGATGTTATTATTGCTGTTGTTATTGCTGTTGTTATTGCTGTTGTTATTGTTGTTCTTATTGTTGTTGTTGTTATTGATGTTGTTATTGGTCTTGTTATTGATGTTGCTATTGGTGTTAATGTTGGTGTTGATATTCGTGTTGTTATTGGTGTTATTTGTGTTGTTATTTGTGTTGTTATTGGTGTTGTTATTGCTGTTGTTATTGCTTTTCTTATTGCCGTTGTTATTGTTGTTGTTATTGATGTTGTTATTGTTGTTATTATTGGTGTTATTGATGTGGTTATTGCTTTTGTTATTGTTGTGTTGGTGTTGCTATTGGTATGTTATTGGTGTTGTTATTGATGTTGTTTTTGGTGTTGTTATTGTTGTTGATATTGGTCTTGTTATTATCTTTGTTATTGACGTTCGTATTGGTGTTGTTATTGGTGTTATTGATGTTATTGGTATTGTTATTGTTGTTGTTATTGTTGTTGTTGTTGTTGTTATTAATGTTGTTATTGGTGTTGTTATTGATATTGTTATTGCTGTTGTTATTGCTGTTGTTATTTTTGTTGTTATTGTTGTTGGTGTTGTTATTGTTGTTATTAATGTTGTTATAGTTGTTTTTATTGATGGTGTTATTGGTGTTGTTCTTGATGTTGTTATTGGTGTTGTTATTGGTGTAGTCATTCCTGTTATTGATGTTGTTATTGGTGTTATTGTTGTTGTTATTGGTGTTGTTATTGCTGTTGTTATTGGTGTTGTTATTCGTGTTATAGGTGTTATTGATGTTTTTATTTGTGTTGTTATATGTGTTGTTATTTGTGTTGTTATTCGTGTTATTGGTGTTGCTATTGGTATTGTTATTGGTGTTGTTATTGGTGTTGTTATAGATATTATTGGTGTTATTGATGTTGTTATTGGTGTTGTTATTGATATTATTGGTGTTGTTGATGTTGTTATTGGTGTTATTGATCTTTATTGATATTGTTAGTATTCTTGTTATTGGTGTTGTTATTGATGTTGTTATTGATGTTGTTATTGGTGTTGTTATTGATGTTGTTATTGATGTTGTTATTGTTGTGGTTATTGGTGTTGTTATTGATGTTGTTATTGCAGTTGTTATTTTTCTTCTTATAGTTGTTGTTATTGACGTTGTTGTTCTGTTGTTATTGCTGTTGTTATTGGTGTTGTTATTGTTGTTGTTATTGTTGTTATTGATGTTGTTATTGGTATTGTTATTGGTGTTGTTATTGATCTTGTTATTGATGTTGTTATTACTGTTGTTATTTGTATTGTTATTGGTTTTGTTATTGATGTTGCTATTGGTGTTGTTATTGGTGTTGTTATTGGTGTTATTGTTGATGTTATTGGTGTTATTGTTGTTGTTATTGGTGTTTTCATTGGTGTTTTTGATGTTGTTATTGCTGTTTTTATTGCTTTTGTTATTGTTGTTGTTGGTGTTGTTATTGATGTTGTTATTGGTGTTGTTATTGCCGTTGTTATTGATGCTGTTATTGCCTTTGTTATTGTTGTTGTTATTGTTGTTGTTATTGGTGTTATTGATGTTGTTATTGGTGTCGTTATTCCTGTTATTGCTGTTGTTATTTTTGTTGTTATTGTTGTTGGTGTTGTTATTGTTGTTGTTATTGTTGTTAATATTATTGTTGTTATAGTTATTGTTATTGATGGTGTTATTGTGTTGTTATTGTTGTTGTTCTTGATGTTGTTATTGGTGTAGTTATTGTTGTCGTTATAGTTGTTGTTATTGATGTTGTTATTGGTGTTGATATTGCCGTTGTTATTGATGATGTTATTGGTTATGTTATTGATGTTGCTATTTTGTGTTGATATTGGTTTTGATATTCGTGTTGTTATTGGTGTTGTTGATGTTGTTATTGGTGTTATTGGTGTTGTTATTGGTGTTATTGCTGTTGTTATTGCTTTTGTTATTTTTGTTGATTGTTGTTGATATTGATATTGTTATTGTTGTTGTTATTGGTGTTATTGATATTATTATTGCGGTTGTTATTGCTGTTGTTATTGTTGTTTTAATTGTTGTTGTTGGTGTTGTTATTGATGTTTTTATTGGAGTTAATATTGCCGTTGTTATTGATGATGTTATTGGTGTTGTTATTGATATTGTTATTGTTCTTGTTATTGGTGTTGTTATTAATGTTGTAATCGCTGTTGTTATTTTTCTTGTTATTGTTGTTGTTTTGGTGTTCTTATTGGTGTTCTTATTGGTGTTATTGATGTTGTTATTGGTGTTGTTATTAATGTTGTTATTGGTTTTGTTTTCGGTGTTGTTCTTGCTGTTGTTATTGTTGTTGTTATTGTTGTTATTGATTTTGTTGTTATTGATTATTGTTGTTATTATTTATGTTGTTATTGGGGTTGTTATGGGCATTGTTATAGGTGTTATTTATGTTGTTCTTGGTGTTGTAATTGGTGTTATTGATGTTGTTATTGTTGTTATTGGTTTTGTTATTGATGTTGTTATTGGTGTTGTTATTGTTGTTGTTATTGTTGTTATTATTGTTGTTCTTATTGATGTTGTTATTGGTGTTGTTATTGTTGTTGTTATTGATGTTATAGATGTTGATTTTGATGTTATTGATGTTGTAATTGGTGTTATTTTGTTGTTATTGGTTTTGTTATTGGTGTTATTGATGTTGTTATGTGTGTTTTTATTTGTGTGGTTATTGATGTTCTTAATGTTGTTCTTATTGGTCTTGTTATTGATGTGGTTATTTGTGTGGTTATTGTTGTTGTTATTGATGATATTGGAGTTATTGTTGTATTTTTACTGGTGTTGTTATTAATGCTGTTATTGGTGTCATTGGTGTTGTTATTCATGTTGTTATTGTTGTTGTTATTGGTGTGGTTATTGTTGTTATTTATGTTGTTAGTGGTGTTGTTATTGCTATTGTTATTGTTGTTTTTATTGATATTGTTATTGTTGTTGTTATTGATGTTGTTATTGCTGTTGTTATTGCTATTCCTATTGGTGTTGTTATTGGTGTTGTTATTGTTGTTGTTATTGGTGTTATTGATGTTGTTATTGGTGTTTTTATTGGTGTTGTTATTGATGTTTTTATTGTAGTTGTTATTGTTGTTGTTAATTGATGTTATTGGTGTTATTGTTGTTGTTATTGGTGTTGTTATTGGTATTGTGTTGGTGTTGTTATTGATGTTGTTATTGATGTTGTTATTGTTGTGGTTGTTATTGTTGTTATTAATGTTGTTGTTGGTGTTGTTATTTATGTTCTTATTGATGTTGTTATTGATGTTGTTATTGGTGTTGTTATTGTTGTTGTTCTTTGTTCTTATTAGTGTTGTTATTGGTGTTATTGGTGTTATTGATGTTGTTATTGGTGTTGTTATTTCTGCTGTTATTCGTGTTATGGATGTTGTTATTGCGTTTATTATTGCTGTTGTTATTGTTGTTTTAATTGTTGTTGTTGGTGTTGTTATTGATCTTTTTATTGGAGTTGATATTGCCGTTGTTATTGATGATGTTATTGGTGTTGTTATTGATGTTGTTATTGTTGTTGTTATTGGTGTTCTTATTGGTGTTCTTATTGGTGTTGTTACTGGTGTTGTTATTGGTGTTATTGATGTTATTGATGTTGTAATTAGTGTTGTTATTGGTGTTATTGTTGTTGTTATTGGTGTTGTTATTGCTGTTGTTATTGGTGTTGTTATTCGTGTTATAGGTGTTATTGATGTTTTTATTTGTGTTGTTATATGTGTTGTTATTTGTGTTGTTATTCGTGTTATTGGTGTTGCTATTGGTATTGTTATTGGTGTTGTTATTGGTGTTGTTATAGATATTATTGGTGTTATTGATGTTGTTATTGGTGTTGTTATTGATATTATTGGTGTTGTTGATGTTGTTATTGGTGTTATTGATCTTTATTGATATTGTTAGTATTCTTGTTATTGGTGTTGTTATTGATGTTGTTATTGATGTTGTTATTGGTGTTGTTATTGATGTTGTTATTGATGTTGTTATTGTTGTGGTTATTGGTGTTGTTATTGATGTTGTTATTGCAGTTGTTATTTTTCTTCTTATAGTTGTTGTTATTGACGTTGTTGTTCTGTTGTTATTGCTGTTGTTATTGGTGTTGTTATTGTTGTTGTTATTGTTGTTATTGATGTTGTTATTGGTATTGTTATTGGTGTTGTTATTGATCTTGTTATTGATGTTGTTATTACTGTTGTTATTTGTGTTGTTATTGGTTTTGTTATTGATGTTGCTATTGGTGTTGTTATTGGTGTTGTTATTGGTGTTATTGTTGTTGTTATTGGTGTTATTGTTGTTGTTATTGGTGTTTTCATTGGTGTTTTTGATGTTGTTATTGCTGTTTTTATTGCTTTTGTTATTGTTGTTGTTGGTGTTGTTATTGATGTTGTTATTGGTGTTGTTATTGCCGTTGTTATTGATGCTGTTATTGCCTTTGTTATTGTTGTTGTTATTGTTGTTGTTATTGGTGTTATTGATGTTGTTATTGGTGTCGTTATTCCTGTTATTGCTGTTGTTATTTTTGTTGTTATTGTTGTTGGTGTTGTTATTGTTGTTGTTATTGTTGTTAATATTATTGTTGTTATAGTTATTGTTATTGATGGTGTTATTGTGTTGTTATTGTTGTTGTTCTTGATGTTGTTATTGGTGTAGTTATTGTTGTCGTTATAGTTGTTGTTATTGATGTTGTTATTGGTGTTGATATTGCCGTTGTTATTGATGATGTTATTGGTTATGTTATTGATGTTGCTATTTTGTGTTGATATTGGTTTTGATATTCGTGTTGTTATTGGTGTTGTTGATGTTGTTATTGGTGTTATTGGTGTTGTTATTGGTGTTATTGCTGTTGTTATTGCTTTTGTTATTTTTGTTGATTGTTGTTGATATTGATATTGTTATTGTTGTTGTTATTGGTGTTATTGATATTATTATTGCGGTTGTTATTGCTGTTGTTATTGTTGTTTTAATTGTTGTTGTTGGTGTTGTTATTGATGTTTTTATTGGAGTTAATATTGCCGTTGTTATTGATGATGTTATTGGTGTTGTTATTGATATTGTTATTGTTCTTGTTATTGGTGTTGTTATTAATGTTGTAATCGCTGTTGTTATTTTTCTTGTTATTGTTGTTGTTTTGGTGTTCTTATTGGTGTTCTTATTGGTGTTATTGATGTTGTTATTGGTGTTGTTATTAATGTTGTTATTGGTTTTGTTTTCGGTGTTGTTCTTGCTGTTGTTATTGTTGTTGTTATTGTTGTTATTGATTTTGTTGTTATTGATTATTGTTGTTATTATTTATGTTGTTATTGGGGTTGTTATGGGCATTGTTATAGGTGTTATTTATGTTGTTCTTGGTGTTGTAATTGGTGTTATTGATGTTGTTATTGTTGTTATTGGTTTTGTTATTGATGTTGTTATTGGTGTTGTTATTGTTGTTGTTATTGTTGTTATTATTGTTGTTCTTATTGATGTTGTTATTGGTGTTGTTATTGTTGTTGTTATTGATGTTATTGATGTTGATTTTGATGTTATTGATGTTGTAATTGGTGTTATTTTGTTGTTATTGGTTTTGTTATTGGTGTTATTGATGTTGTTATGTGTGTTTTTATTTGTGTGGTTATTGATGTTCTTAATGTTGTTCTTATTGGTGTTGTTATTGATGTGGTTATTTGTGTGGTTATTGTTGTTGTTATTGATGATATTGGAGTTATTGTTGTATTTTTACTGGTGTTGTTATTAATGTTGTTATTGGTGTCATTGGTGTTGTTATTCATGTTGTTATTGTTGTTGTTATTGGTGTGGTTATTGTTGTTATTTATGTTGTTAGTGGTGTTGTTATTGCTATTGTTATTGTTGTTTTTTTTGATATTGTTATTGTTGTTGTTATTGATGTTGTTATTGCTGTTGTTATTGCTGTTCCTATTGGTGTTGTTATTGGTGTTGTTATTGTTGTTGTTATTGGTGTTATTGATGTTGTTATTGGTGTTTTTATTGGTGTTGTTATTGATGTTTTTATTGTAGTTGTTATTGTTGTTGTTAATTGATGTTATTGGTGTTATTGTTGTTGTTATTGGTGTTGTTATTGGTATTGTGTTGGTGTTGTTATTGATGTTGTTATTGGTGTTGTTATTGTTGTGGTTGTTATTGTTGTTATTAATGTTGTTGTTGGTGTTGTTATTTATGTTCTTATTGATGTTGTTATTGATGTTGTTATTGGTGTTGTTATTGTTGTTGTTCTTTGTTCTTATTAGTGTTGTTATTGGTGTTATTGGTGTTATTGATGTTGTTATTGGTGTTGTTATTTCTGCTGTTATTCGTGTTATGGATGTTGTTATTGCGTTTATTATTGCTGTTGTTATTGTTGTTTTAATTGTTGTTGTTGGTGTTGTTATTGATCTTTTTATTGGAGTTGATATTGCCGTTGTTATTGATGATGTTATTGGTGTTGTTATTGATGTTGTTATTGTTGTTGTTATTGGTGTTCTTATTGGTGTTCTTATTGGTGTTGTTATTGGTGTTGTTATTGGTGTTATTGTTGTTATTGATGTTGTAATTAGTGTTGTTATTGGTGTTATTGTTGTTGTTATTGGTGTTGTTATTTGTCTTGTTATTGTTGTTGTTTTTGATGTTGTTAGTCTTGTTGTTATTGGTGTTGTTCTTGATGATGATATAGGTGTTGTTTTTGGTGTTGTTATTGCTGTTGTTATTGTTGTTGTTATTGTTTTTATTAGTTTTTTTATTGGCGTTGTTGGTGTTGTTATTGGTGCTATTGGTGTTGTTATTAGTGCTGTTATTGGTGTTATTACTGTTGTTATTGCTGTTGTTATTGCTGTTGTTACTGGTGTTGTTATTCGTGTTATTGGTGTTATTGATGTTTTTATTTGTTTTGTTATTGGTGTTGTTATTGGTGTTATTGATGTTGTTATTGGTGTTATTGGTGTTGTTATTGGTGTTGTTATTGGTGTTGTTATTGGTGTTGTTATTGATATTATTGGTGTTATTGATGTTGTTATTGGTGTTATTATTGATATTATTGGTGTTATTGATGTTGTTATTGGTGTTAATGATGTTTATTGATGGTGTTAGTCTTGTTTTTATTGGTGTTGTTATTGATGTTGTTATTGGTGTTGTTATTGACGTTGTTATTGTTGTGGTTATTGGTGTTATTGGTATTATTGATGTTGTTATTGGTGTTATTGATGTTGTTATTGGTTTTGTTATTGGTGTTGTTATTGGTGTTGTTATTGGTGTTGTTATTCGTGTTATTGGTGTTATTGATGTTTTTTTTTGTTTTGTTATTGGTGTTGTTATTGGTGTTATTGATGTTGTTATTGGTGTTATTGGTGTTGTTATTGGTGTTGTTATTGGTGTTGTTATTGGTGTTGTTATTGGTGTTATTATTGATATTATTGGTGTTATTGATGTTGTTATTGGTGTTGTTATTGATGTTGTTATTGATGATGTTATTGTTGTGGTTATTGGTGTTATTGGTATTATTGATGTTGTTATTGGTGTTGTTATTGATGTTGTTATTGGTTTTGTTTTCGGTGTTGTTATTGCTGTTGTTATTGTTGTGGTTATTGTTGTTGTAATTGTTGTTATTGTTGTTGTTATTGTTGTTATTGGTGTTGTTATTGTTGTTGTTATTGTTGTTGTTATTGTTGTTATTATTGTTGATTTTTTGATGTTGTTATTGGTGTTGTTATTGTTGCTGTTATTGATGGTATTGATGTTATTGATGTTGTTATTTGTGCTATTTTCTTGTTATTGGTGTTGTTTTTGGTGTTATTGATGTTGTTATGTGTGTTTTATTTGTGTTGTTATTGCTGTTGTTATTGGTGTTGTTATTGATGTTGTTTAGTGTTGTGTTTATTGGTGTTGTTATTGTTGTTGTTATTGGTGTTGTTATTGGTGTTATTGATGTTGTTATTGTTGTTATTGATTTCGTTATTGGTGTTGTTATTGGTGTTGTTACTGGCGTTGTTATTGGTGTTATTGATGTTATATTGGTGCTGTAATTGGTGTTATTGATGTTTTTAATGTTGTTATTGGTCTGTTATTGATGTTGTTATTGGTGTTGTTATTGTTGTTGTTATTGTTGTTATTATTGTTATTATTGTTGTTCTTATTGATGTTGTTATTGGTGTTGTTATTGTTGTTGTTATCGATGTTATTGATGTTGTTTTTGATGTTATTGATGTTGTTATTGGTGTTATTTTGTTGTTATTGGTGTTGTTATTGGTGTTATTGATGTTGTTATGTCTGTTTTTATTTGTGTTGTTATTGATGTTCTTAATGTTGTTGTTATTGTTGTTGTTAATTGATGTTATTGGTATTATTGTTGTTGTTATTGGTGTTGTTATTGGTATTGTTTTGGTGTTGTTATTGATGTTGTTATTGTTGTTGTTATTGATATGGTTATTTGTGTTGTTATTATTGTTCTCATTGATGTTATTGGAGTTATTGTTGTTGTTATTGGTGTTGTTATTTGTATTGTTACTGGTGTTGTTATTGATGTTGTTATTGGTGTCATTGGTGTTGTTATTCATGTTGTTATTGTTGTTGTTATTGTTGTGGTTATTGTTGTTATTTATGTTGTTAGTGGTGTTGTTATTGCTATTGTTATTGTTGTTTTTCTTGATGTTGTTATTGTTGTTGTTATTGATGTTATTATTGCTGTTGTTATAGCTGTTGCTATTGGTGTTGTTATTGGTGTTATTGATGTTGTTATTGTTGTTGTTATTGGTGTTATTGATGTTGTTATTTGTGTTTTTATTGGTGTTGTTATTGATGTTTTTATTGTTGTTGTTATTGTTGTAGTTAATTGATGTTATTTGTGTTATTGTTGTTGTTATTGGTGTTGTTATTGGTATTGTTTTGGTGTTGTTATTGATGTTGTTATTGTTGTTGTTATTGTTGTGGTTGTTATTGTTGTTATTAATGCTGTTGTTGGTGTTGTTATTGCTGTTTTTATTGTTGTTGTTATTCATGTTTTTATTGCTGTTGTTATTGGGGTTGTTATTGGTGTTGTTATTGATGTTGTTAGTGTTGTTGTTATTGGTGTTGTTATTGATGATGTTATTGGTGTTGTTTTTGCTGTTGTTATTGCTGTTGTTATTGTTGTTATTAGTTTTGTTATTGGTGTTATTGATGTTGTTATTGGTGCTATTGGTGTTGTTATTGGTGCTATTATTGGTGTTATTGCTGTTGTTATTGCTGTTGTTATTGCTGTTGTTATTGCTGTTGTTACTGGTGTTATTGATGTTGTTATTGGTTTTGTTATTGTTGTTGTTATTGTTGTTGTTATTGTTGTTGTTATAGTTGTTGTTATTGGTGTTGTTATTGGTGTTGTTATTGGTGTTGTTATTGCAGTTGTTATTCGTGTTATTGGTATTATTGATGTTTTTGTTTGTGTTGTTATTGGTGTTATTATTTCTGTTGTTATTGGTGTTATTGATGCTGTTATTGGTGTTATTGGTCTTGTTATTGGAGTTGTTATTGCTGTTGTTATTGGTGTTGTTATTGATATTATTGGTGTTATTGATGTTGTTATTGGTGTTGTTATTAATATATTGGTGTTATTGATGTTGTTATTGGTGTTATTGATGTTTATTGATGTTGGTAGTCTTGTTGTTTTTGGTGTTGTTATTGATGTTGTTATTGGTGTTGTTATTGATGTTGTTATTGGTTTTGTTTTCGGTGTTGTTATTGTTGTTGTCATTGATGTTATTGATGTTGTTTTTAATGTTATTGATGTTGTTATTGGTGTTATTTTGTTGTTATTGATGTTGTTGTTGGTGTTATTGATGTTGTTATTGGTGTTATTGATGTTTATTGATGTTGGTAGTCTTGTTGTTTTTGGTGTTGTTATTGATGTTGTTATTGGTGTTGTTATTGATGTTGTTATTGGTTTTGTTTTCGGTGTTGTTATTGCTGTTGTTATTGTTGTTGTTATTGTTTTTATTGGTTGTGTTATTGATGTTGTTTTTAATGTTATTGATGTTGTTATTGGTGTTATTTTGTTGTTATTGGTGTTGTTATTGGTGTTATTGATGTTGTTATGTTTGTTTTTATTTGTGTTGTTATTGATGTTCTTATTGTTGTTGTTATTGGTGTTATTATTGATGGGGTTATTTGTGTTGTTATTGTTGTTGTTTTTGATGTTGTTATTGTTGTTGTTATTGTTGTTGTTATTGTTGTTGTTATTGGTGTTGTTATTGGTGTTGTTATTGGTGTTATTGGTGTTATTGATGTTTTTATTTGTGTTGTTATTGGTGTTATTGATGTTGTTATTGGTGTTGTTATTGCTGTTGTTATTGTTGTTTTTATTGATGTTGTTATTGTTGTTGTTATTGATGTTGTTATTGCTGTTGTTATTACTGTTGCTATTGGTGTTGTTATTGGTGTTATTGATGTTGTTATTGTTGTTGTTATCGGTGTTATGGATGTTGTTATTTGTGTTTTTATTGGTGTTGTTATTGAGGTTTTTATTGTAGTTGTTATTGTTGTTGTTAATTGATGTTATTGGGGTTATTGTTGTTGTTATTGGTGTTGTTATTGGTATTGTTTTGGTGTTGGTGTTGATGTTGTTATTGTCGTTGTTATTGTTGTTGTTATTGTTGTTGTTCTTAGTGTTCTTATTGGTGTTGTTATTGGCGTTGTTATTCGTGTTATTGATGTTATAATTGCGGTTGTTATTGCTGTTATTCTTAGTGTTCTTATTGGTGTTATTGGTGTTATTGATGTTGTTATTGGTGTTGTTATTGCTGTTATTGATGTTTATTGATGTTTATCGTATTGTTGTTTTGGTGTTGTTATTGATGTTGTTATGTGTGTTTTTATTTGTGTTGTTATTGATGTTCTTATTGTTGTTGTTATTGGTGTTGTTATTGATGGGGTTATTTGTGTTGTTATTGTTGTTGTTTTTGATGTTGTTATTGTTGTTATTGATGTTGTTATTGGTGTTCTTATTGCGGTTGTTATTGTTCTTTTTATTGATGTTGTTATTGCTGTTGTTATTGCTGTTGCTATTGTTGTTGTTATTGGTGTTATTGATGTTGTTATTGTTGTTGTTATTGGTGTTATTGATGTTGTTATTTGTGTTTTTATTGTAGTTGTTATTGTTGTTGTTAATTGATGTTATTGGTGTTATTGTTGTTGTTATTGGTGTTGTTATTGGTATTGTTTTGGTGTTGTTATTGATGTTGTTATTGTTGTTGTTATTGGTGTTGTTAATGATGTTGTTATTGATGTTGTTATTTTTCTCGTTATTGTTGTTGTTATTGGTGTTCTTATTGGTGTTGTTATTGATGTTTTTATTGGTGTTGTTATTGGTGTTATTGATGTTGTTATTGATGTTGTTATTGTTGTTAATGATGTTGTTATTGATGTTGTAATTGGTGTTGTTATTGGTGTTATTGTTGTTGTTATTGGTGTTGTTATTTGTGTTGTTATTGGTGTTGTTATTGATGTTGTTAGTGTTGGTGTCATTGGTGTTGTTATTGATGATGTTATAGGTTTTGTTTTTGGTGTTGTTATTGCTGTTGTTATTGTTGTTGTTATTGTTTTTATTAGTTTTGTTATTGGTGTTATTGATGTTGTTATTGATGCTATTGGTGTTGTTATTCGTCCTGTTATTGGTGTTATTACTGTTGTTATTGTTGTTGTTATTGATGCTATTGGTGTTGTTATTCGTGCTGTTATTGGTGTTATTACTGTTGTTATTGTTGTTGTTATTGGTGTTGTTATTGGTGTTATTGGTGTTATTGATGTTTTTATTTGTGTTGTTATTGGTGTTATTGATGTTGTTATTGGTGTTATTGGTGTTGTTATTGATGTTGTTATTGTTGTTTTTATTGATGTTGTTATTGTTGTTGTTATTGATGTTGTTATTGCTGTTGTTATTACTGTTGCTATTGGTGTTGTTATTGGTGTTATTGATGTTATTATTGTTGTTGTTATCGGTGTTATTGATGTTGTTATTTGTGTTTTTATTGGTGCTGTTATTGAAGATTTTATTGTAGTTGTTATTGTTGTTTTTAATTGATGTTATTGGGCTTATTATTGTTGTTATTGGTGTTGTTATTGGTATTGTTTTGGTGTTGTTGATGTTGTTATTGTTGTTGTTATTGTTGTTGTTATTGTTGTTGTTCTTAGTATTCTTATAGGTGTTGTTATTGGTGTTATTGATGTTGTTATTGGTGTTGTTATTTGTGTTGTTATTCGTGTTATTGATGTTATTATTGCGGTTGTTATTGCTGTTGTTCTTAGTGTTCTTATTGGTGTTATTGGTGTTATTGATGTTGTTATTGGTGTTGTTATTTGTGTTGTTATTCGTGTTATTGATGTTATTATTGCGGTTATTATTGCTGTTGTTATTGTTGTTTTAATTGTTGTTGTTGGTGATGTTCTTGATCTTTTTATTGGAGTTGATATTGCCGTTGTTATTGATGATGTTATTGGTGTTGTTATAGTTGTTGTTATTGGTGTTGTTATTGGTGTTGTTATTTGTGTTGTTATTTGTGTTGTTATTGGTGTTATTGATGTTGTTATTGGTGTTGTTGGTGTTGTTATTGATATTATTGGTGTTATTGGTGTTGTTATTGGTGTTGTTATTGATATTATTGGTGTTAGTGATGTTGTTATTGGTGTTATTGATGTTTATTGATGTTTATCGTCTTGTTGTTTTGGTGTTGTTATTGATGTTGTTATTGGTGTTGTTATTGATGTTGTTATTGATGTTGTTATTGCTGTTGCTATTGGTGTTGTTATTGGTGTTATTGATGTTGTTATTTGTGTTTTTATTGGTGTTGTTATTGATGTTTTTATTGTATTTGTTATTTTTGTTGTTAATTGATGTTATTGGTGTTATTGTTGTTGTTATTGGTGTTGTTATTGGTATTGATGTTGTTATTGTTGTTGTTATTGTTGTTGTTATTGTTGTTGTTCTTAGTGTTCTTATTGGTGTTGTTATTGGTGTTATTGGTGTTATTGATGTTGTTATTGGTGTTGTTATTTGTGTTGTTATTCGTGTTATTGATGTTATTATTGCGGTTATTATTGCTGTTGTTATTGTTGTTTTAATTGTTGTAGTTGGTGTTGTTCTTGATCTCTTTATTGGAGTTGATATTGCCGTTGTTATTGATGATGTTATTGGTGTTGTTATTGATGTTGTTATTGTTGTTGTTATTGGTGTTGTTATTGATGTTGTTATTGGTTTTGTTATTGTTGTTGTTATTGTTGTTGTTATTGTTGTTGTTATTGTTGTTGTTATAGTTGTTGTTATTGGTGTTGTTATTGGTGTTGTTATTGGTGTTGTTATTGATATTATTGGTGTTATTGATGTTGTTATTGGTGTTGTTATTGATATTATTGGTGTTATTGATGTTGTTATTGGTGTTATTGATGTTTATTGATGTTGTTAGTCTTGTTGTTATTGGTGTTGTTATTGATGTTGTTATTGGTGTTGTTATTGATGTTGTTATTGTTGTTGTTATAGTTGTTGTTATTGGTGTTGTTATTGGTGTTGTTATTTGTGTTGTTATTTGTGTTGTTATTGGTGTTATTGATGTTGTTATTGGTGTTGTTGGTGTTGTTATTGGTGTTGTTATTGATATTATTGGTGTTATTGATGTTGTTATTGGTGTTGTTATTGATATTATTGGTGTTATTGATGTTGTTATTGGTGTTATTGATGTTTATTGATGTTTATCGTCTTGTTGTTTTGGTGTTGTTATTGATGTTGTTATTGGTGTTGTTATTGATGTTGTTATTGATTTTGTTTTCGGTGTTGTTATTGCTGTTGTTATTGTTGTTGTTATTCTTATTATTGGTTTTGTTATTGATGTTTTTATTGGTGTTGTTATTGTTGTTGTTATTGATGTTATTGTTGTTGTTTTTGATGTTATTGATGTTGTTATTGGCGTTATTTTGTTGTTATTGGTGTTAATGATGTTGTTATGTGTGTTTTTATTTGTGTTGTTATTGATGTTCTTATTGTTGTTGTTATTGGCGTTGTTATTGCTGTGGTTATTTGTGTTGTTATTGTTGTTGTTTTTGATGTTGTTATTGCTGTTATTTATGTTGTCATTGGTGTTCTTATTGCTGTTGATATTGTTGTTTTTATTGATGTTGTTATTGTTGTTGTTATTGATGTTGTTATTGCTGTTGCTATTGGTGTTGTTATTGGTGTTATTGATGTTGTTATTTGTGTTTTTATTGGTGTTGTTATTGATGATTGTATTGTAGTTGTTATTTTTGTTGTTATTGTTGTTGTTCTTAGTGTTCTTATTGGTGTTGTTATTGGCGTTATTGGTGTTATTGATGTTGTTATTGGTGTTGTTATTGGTATTGTTTTGGTGTTGTTATTGATGTTTTTATTGTTGTTGTTATTGTTGTTGTTATTGTTGTTGTTCGTATTGTTCTTATTGGTGTTGTTATTGGCGTTATTGGTGTTATTGATGTTGTTATTGGTGTTGTTATTTGTGTTATTGATGTTATTATTGATGTTGTTATTGTTGTTTTAATTGTTGTTGTTGGTGTTGTTCTTGATCTCTTTATTGGAGTTGATATTGCCGTTGTTATTGATGATGTTATTGGTTTTGTTATTGATGTTGTTATTGTTGTTGTTATTGGTGTTGTTATTGATGTTGTTATTTTTCTTTTTATTGTTGTTGTTATTGGTGTTCTTATTGGTGTTGTTATTGATGTTGTTATTGGTGTTATTATTGGTGTTATTGATGTTATTATTGATGTTGTTATTGTTGTTAATGATGTGGTTATTGATGTTGTAATTGGTGTTGTTATTGGTGTTATTGTTGTTGTTATTGGTGTTGTTATTTGTGTTGTTATTGGTGTTGTTAATGATGTTGTTAGTGTTGTTGTCATTGGTGTTGTTATTGATGATGTTATAGGTTTTTTTTGGTGTTGTTATTGCTGTTGCTATTGTTGTTGTTATTGTTTTTATTAGCTTTGTTATTGCTGTTGTTACTTGAGTTATTGATGTTGTTATTGGTTTTGTTATTGTTGTCGTTATTGTTGTTGTTATTGTTGTTGTTATAGTTGTTGTTATTGGTGTTGTTATTGGTGTTGTTATTGGTGTTGTTATTCGTGTTGTTATTCGTGTTATTGGTGTTATTGGTGTTTTTATTTGTGTTGTTATTGGTGTTGTTATTGGTGTTATTGATGATGTTATTGGTTTTATTGGTGTTGTTATTGGTGTTGTTATTGGTGTTGTTATTGGTGTTGTTATTGATATTATTGGTGTTATTGATGTTGTTATTGGTGTTGTTATTGATATTATTTGTGTTATCGATGTTGGTATTGGTGTTATTGATGTATATTGATGTTGTTAATCTTGTTGTTATTGGTGCTGTTATTGATGTCGTTATTGGTGTTGTTATTGATGTTGTTATTGGTTTTGTTTTCGCTGTTGATATTGCCGTTGTTATTGTTGTTGTTATTGTTGTTATTGATTTTGTTATTGATGTTGTTATTGGTGTTGTTATTGGCGTTGTTATTGGTGTTATTGATGTTGTTATTGGCGTTGTTATTGGTGTTATTGATGTTGTTATTGGTGTTGTAATTGGTGTTATTGTTGTTGTTATTGTTGTTGTTGGTTTTGTTATTGATGGTGTTATTGGTGTTGTTATTGTTGTTGTTGTTATTGTTGTGGTTGTTATTGTTGTTATTAATGCTGTTGTTGGTGTTGTTATTGCTGTTTTTATTGGTGTTGTTATTGGTGTTGTTATTGGTGTTGTTCTTAGTGTTCTTATTGGTGTTGTTATTTGTGCTGTTATTTGTGTTTTTATTCGTGTTATTGATGTTATTATTGCGGTTGTTATTGCTGTTGTTATTGTTTTAATTGTTGTTGTTGGTGTTGTTATTGGCGTTTTTATTGGAGTTGATAGTGCCGTTATTATTGATGATGTTATACGTGTTGTTATTGGTGTTGTTATTGATGTTGTTATTGTTGTTGTTATTTTCCTTGTTTTGTTGTTGTTATTGGTGTTCTTATTGGTGTTGTTATTGGTGTTGTTATTGATATTATTGGTGTTATTGATGTTGTTATTGGTGTTGTTATTGATATTATTGGTGTTATTGATGTTTTTATTGGTTTTATTGATATTTATTGATGTTGTTAGTCTTGTTGTTATTGGTGATCTTATTGATGTTATTGGTGTTATTGTTGTTGTTCTAGTTGTTGTTATAGTTGTTGTTATTGATGTTGCTATTATTGGTCTTGTTATTCATGTTGTTATTGCTGTTGTTATTGGGTTTGTTATTGGTGTTGTTATTGGTGTTGTTATTGATGTTGTTCGTGTTGTTGTTATTGGTGTTGTTATTAATGATGTTATAGGTGTTGTTTTTGGTGTTGTTATTGCTGTTGTTATTGTAGTTATTAGTTTTGTTATTGGTGTTATTGATGTTGTTATTGGTGCTATTGGTGTTGTTATTGGTGCTGTTATTGGTGTTATTGCTGTTGTTATTGCTGTTGTTACTGGTGTTATTGATGTTGTTATTGGTTTTGTTATTGTTGTTGTTATTGTTGTTGTTATTGTTGTTGTTATTGGTGTTGTTATTGGTGTCGTTATTGGTGTTGTTATTGGTGTTGTTATTCTTGTTATTGGTGTTATTGATGTTTTTATTTGTGTTGTTATTGGTTTTATTTCTGTTGCTATTGGTGTTATTGATGTTGTTATTGGTGTTATTGGTGTTGTTATTGGTGTTGTTATTGGTGTTGTTATTGGTGTTGATATTGATATTATTGGTGTTATTGATGTTGTTATTGGTGTTGTTATTGATTTTATTGGTGTTATTGATGTTGTTATTGGTGTTATTGATGTTTATTGATGTTGGTAGTCTTGTTGTTTTTGGTGTTGTTATTGATGTTGTTATTGGTGTTGTTATTGATGTTGTTATTGATTTTGTTATTGTTGTTGTTATTGGTGCTATAGGTGCTATTGATTTTGTTATTGGTGTTGTTATTGATGTTGTTATTGGTTTTGTTTTCGGGGCTGTTATTGCTGTTGTTATTGATGTTGTTATTGTTTTTATTGGTTTTGTTATTGATGTTTTTATTGGTGTTGTTATTGTTGTTGTTATTGTTATTATTATTGTTGTTCTTATTGATGTTGTTATTGGTGTAGTTATTGTTGTTGTTAGTGATGTTATTGATGTTGTTTCTGATGTTATTGATGTTGTTATTGGTGCTATTTTGTTGTTATTGGTGTTGTTATTGGTGTTATTGATGTTGTTATGTGTGTTTATATTTGTGTTGTTATTGATGTTCTTATTGTTGTTCTTATTGGTGTTGTTATTGATGTGGTTATTTGTGGTGTTATTGGTGTTGTTATTTGTGTGATTGGTGTTGTTATTCATGTTGTTATTGTTATTGTTATTTATGTTGTTATTGTTGTTATTTATGTTGTTATTGGTGTTGTTATTGATGTTGCTATCGGTGTTGTTATTCGTGTTATTGATGTTGTTATTGTTGTTGTTATTGGTGTTATTGATGTTGTTATTTGTGTTTTTATTGGTGTTGTTTTGGTGTTGTTATTGATGTTGTTATCGTTGTTGTTATTGTTGTTTTTATTGTTGTTGTTATTGTTGTTGTTATTGATGGTGTTATTGTGTTGTTATTGTTGTTATTGATGTTGTTATTGGTGTTGTCATTGGTGTTGTCATTGGTGTTGTTATTGCAGTTCTTATTGATGTTGTTATTGTTGTTGTTATTGGTGTTGTTATTGTTGTTGTTATTGGTGTTGTTATTGGTGTTGTTATTGGTGTTATTGGTGTTATTAATGTTGTTATTGGTGTTGTTATTGGTGTTAATGTTGTTATTATTGCTGTTGTTATTGCCGTTGTTATTGATGATGTTATTGGTGTTGTTACTGGCGTTGTTATTGTTATTGG
Organism: Eledone cirrhosa; assembly: GCA_964016885.1. Classification (NCBI taxonomy): domain Eukaryota; kingdom Metazoa; phylum Mollusca; class Cephalopoda; order Octopoda; family Eledonidae; genus Eledone; species Eledone cirrhosa. The sequence continues at coordinate 6,321,992 of OZ024744.1, read as the reverse complement.
TGTTATTGATGTTATTATTGGTGTTGTTATTGATGTTGTTATTGATGTTGTTATTGATGTTGTTATTGATGTTATTGATGTTGTTATTGGTGATGTTATACATGTTGTTACTGGTGTTGATATTGGTGTTATTGGTGTTATTGATGTTGTTATTGGTGTTGTTATTGGTGTTGTTATTGGTGTTGTTACTGGCGTTATTGATGTTGTTATTTGTGTTATTGATGTTATTATTGGTGTTGTTATTGATGTTGTTATTGATGTTGTTATTGATGTTGTTATTGATGTTGTTCTTTCTGTTGTTATTTTTCTTGTTATATTTGTTGTTATTCTGTTGTTATTGGTGTTGTTATTGGTGTTATTGATGTTATTATTGATGTTGTTATTGGTGTTATTGATGTTGTTTTTGCTGTTGTTATTTGTGTTGTTATTTGTCTTGTTATTGGTGTTGTTATTGACTTAATTAGTGTTATTGTTGTTGTCATTGGTGTTGTTATTGCTGTTGTTATTGGTGTTGTTATTCTTGTTGTTATTGCTAAGGTTATTTTTGTTGTTATTGTTGTTGGTTTTGTTATTAATGTTGTTATTTGTGTTGTTATTTTTGTTATTGTGATTATTATAGTGTTTGTTATTGATGTTATTGTTGATGTTGTTATTGGTCTGGTTATTGATGTTGCTATTGGTGCTATTGGTGTCGTTATTGGTTTTGTTATTGGTGTTATTGATGTTGTTATTGCTGTTGTTATTGACGTTGTTATTGGTTTTGTTATTGCTGTTGTTATTTTTGTTGTTATTGTTGTTGTTATTGTAGTTGTTATAGTAGTTGTTATTGATGTTGTTACTGGTGTTGTTATTGGTGTTGTTATTCGTGTTGTTATTCGTGTTATTCGTGTTATTGATGTTTTTACTGGTGTTGTTATTGGTGTTGTTATTGGTGTTATTGATGTTGTTATTGGTGTTATTGATGTTGTTATTGGTGTTATTATTGGTGTTGATATTGGTGTTATTGATGTTATTGCTGTTGATTTTGCTGTTGTTATAGTTGTTGTTATTGTTGTTGTTGGTGTTGTTATTGATGTTGTTATTGGTGTTGTAATTGGTGTTATTGATGTTGTTATCGTTGTTATTGGTTTTGTTGTTGATGTTGTTATTGTTGTTGTAATTGGGGTTGTTATTGTAGTTGTTATAGTTGTATTTATTGATGTTGTTACTGGTGTTGTTATTGGTGTTGTTATTGGTGTTGTTATTGGTATTGTTATTGGTGTTATTGATGTTTTTACTGGTGTTGGTATTGGTGTCGTTATTGGTGTTATTGATGTTGTTTTGGTGTTATTGATGTTGTTATTGGTGTTATTGATGTTGTTATTGGTGTTATTGATGCTGTTATTGATGTTGTATTTGGGGTTGTTATCGATGTTGTTATTGCTGTTGTTATTGATTTGTTATTTGTGTTGTTATTGCTGTTGTTATTGTTGCTGTTATTGATGTTGTTATTGGTGTTGTTATTGCTGTTGTTATAGTTGTTGTTATTGATGGTGTTATTGTTGTTTTTGTTATTGTTGTTGTTATTGTTGTTATTGATGTTGTTATTGGTGTTGTCATTGGTGTTGTCATTGGTGTTTTTATTGCAGTTATTATTGATGTTGTTATTGTTGTTGTTATTGGTGTTGTTATTGCTGTTGCTATTGTTGTTGTTATTGTTTTTATTAGTTTTGTTATTGGTGTTATTGATGTTGTTATTGGTGCTATTGCTGTTGTTATTCGTGCTGTTATTGGTGTTATTACTGCTGTTATTGCTGTTGTTATTGCTGTTGTTACTTGTGTTATTGTTGTTGTTATTGGTTTTGTTATTGTTGTCGTTATTGTTGTTGTTATTGTTGTTGTTATAGTTGTTGTTATTGGTGTTGTTATTGGTGTTGTTATTGGTGTTGTTATTCGTGTTGTTATTCGTGTTATTGGTGTTATTGGTGTTTTTATTTGTGTTATTGGTGTTGTTATTGGTGTTATTGATGTTGTTATTGGTGTTATTGGTGTTGTTATTGGTGTTGTTATTGGTGTTGTTATTGGTGTTGTTATTGGTGTTGTTATTGATATTATTGGTGTTATTGATGTTGTTATTGGTGTTGTTATTGATATTATTGGTGTTATTGATGTTTTTATTGGTGTTATTGATATTTATTGATGTTGTTAGTCTTGTTGTTATTGGTGATCTTATTGATGTTATTGGTGTTATTGTTGTTGTTATAGTTGTTGTTATAGTTGTTGTTATTTATGTTATTGTTGGTGCTTTTATTGGTCTTGTTATTCATGTTGTTATTGCTGTTGTTATTGGGGTTGTTATTGGTATTGTTATTGGGGTTGTTATTGGTGTTGTTATTGATGTTGTTCGTGTTGTTGTTATTGGTGTTTTTATTGATGATGTTATAGGTGTTGTTTTTGGTGTTGTTATTGCTGTTGTTATTGTAGTTATTAGTTTTGTTATTGGTGTTATTGATGTTGTTATTGGTGCTATTGGTGTTGTTATTGGTGCTGTTATTGGTGTTATTGCTGTTGTTATTGCTGTTGTTATTGCTGTTGTTACTGGTGTTATTGATCTTGTTATTGGTTTTGTTATTGTTGTTGTTATTGTTGTTGTTAATGTTGTTGTTATTGGTGTTGTTAGTGGTGTTGTTATTGGTGTTGTTATTGGTGTTGTTATTGATATTATTGGTGTTATTGATGTTGTTATTGGTGTTGTTATTGATATTATTTGTGTTATTGATGTTGTTATTGGTGTTATTGATGTATATTGATGTTGTTAATCTTGTTGTTATTGGTGTTGTTATTGATGTCGTTATTGGTGTTGTTATTGATGTTGTTATTGGTTTTGTTTTCGGTGTTGATATTGCCGTTGTTATTGTTGTTGTTATTGTTGTTATTGATTTTGTTATTGATGTTGTTATTGGTGTTGTTATTGGCGTTGTTATTGGTGTTATTGATGTTGTTATTGGCGTTGTTATTGGTGTTATTGATGTTGTTATTGGTGTTGCAATTGGTGTTATTGTTGTTGTTATTGTTGTTGTTGGTTTTGATATTGATGGTGTTATTGATGTTGTTATTCTTGTTGTTATTGTTGTGGTTGTTATTGTTGTTATTAATGCTGTTGTTGGTGTTGTTATTGCTGTTTTTATTGGTGTTGTTATTGGTGTTGTTATTGGTGTTGTCCTTAGTGTTCTTATTGGTGTTGTTATTTGTCCTGTTATTTGTGTTTTTATTCGTGTTATTGATGTTATTATTGCGGTTGTTATTGCTGTTGTTATTGTTTTAATTGTTGTTGTTGGTGTTGTTATTGGCGTTTTTATTGGAGTTGATAGTGCTGTTGTTATTGATGATGTTATACGTGTTGTTATTGTTGTTGTTATTTTCCTTGTTTTGTTGTTGTTATTGGTGTTCTTATTGGTGTTGTTATTGGTGTTGTTATTGATATTATTGGTGTTATTGATGTTGTTATTGGTGTTGTTATTGATATTATTGGTGTTATTGATGTTTTTATTGGTGTTATTGATATTTATTGATGTTGTTAGTCTTGTTGTTATTGGTGATCTTATTGATGTTATTGGTGTTATTGTTGTTGTTATAGTTGTTGTTATAGTTGTTGTTATTTATGTTATTGTTGGTGCTGTTATTGGTCTTGTTATTCATGTTGTTATTGCTGTTGTTATTGGGGTTGTTATTGGTGTTGTTATTGGTGTTGTTATTGGTGTTGTTATTGATGTTGTTATTGATGTTATTGATGTTGTTATTGGTGATGTTATACATGTTGTTACTGGTGTTGATATTGGTGTTATTGGTGTTATTGATGTTGTTATTGGTGTTGTTATTGGTGTTGTTATTGGTGTTGTTACTGGCGTTATTGATGTTGTTATTTGTGTTATTGATGTTATTATTGGTGTTGTTATTGATGTTGTTATTGATGTTGTTATTGATGTTGTTATTGATGTTGTTCTTTCTGTTGTTATTTTTCTTGTTATATTTGTTGTTATTCTGTTGTTATTGGTGTTATTGATGTTATTATTGATGTTGTTATTGGTGTTATTGATGTTGTTTTTGCTGTTGTTATTTGTGTTGTTATTTGTCTTGTTATTGGTGTTGTTATTGACTTAATTAGTGTTATTGTTGTTGTCATTGGTGTTGTTATTGCTGTTGTTATTGGTGTTGTTATTCTTGTTGTTATTGCTAAGGTTATTTTTGTTGTTATTGTTGTTGGTTTTGTTATTAATGTTGTTATTTGTGTTGTTATTTTTGTTATTGTGATTATTATAGTGTTTGTTATTGATGTTATTGTTGATGTTGTTATTGGTCTGGTTATTGATGTTGCTATTGGTGCTATTGGTGTCGTTATTGGTTTTGTTATTGGTGTTATTGATGTTGTTATTGCTGTTGTTATTGACGTTGTTATTGGTTTTGTTATTGCTGTTGTTATTTTTGTTGTTATTGTTGTTGTTATTGTAGTTGTTATAGTAGTTGTTATTGATGTTGTTACTGGTGTTGTTATTGGTGTTGTTATTCGTGTTGTTATTCGTGTTATTCGTGTTATTGATGTTTTTACTGGTGTTGTTATTGGTGTTGTTATTGGTGTTATTGATGTTGTTATTGGTGTTATTGATGTTGTTATTGGTGTTATTATTGGTGTTGATATTGGTGTTATTGATGTTATTGCTGTTGATTTTGCTGTTGTTATAGTTGTTGTTATTGTTGTTGTTGGTGTTGTTATTGATGTTGTTATTGGTGTTGTAATTGGTGTTATTGATGTTGTTATCGTTGTTATTGGTTTTGTTGTTGATGTTGTTATTGTTGTTGTAATTGGGGTTGTTATTGTAGTTGTTATAGTTGTATTTATTGATGTTGTTACTGGTGTTGTTATTGGTGTTGTTATTGGTGTTGTTATTGGTATTGTTATTGGTGTTATTGATGTTTTTACTGGTGTTGGTATTGGTGTCGTTATTGGTGTTATTGATGTTGTTTTGGTGTTATTGATGTTGTTATTGGTGTTATTGATGTTGTTATTGGTGTTATTGATGCTGTTATTGATGTTGTATTTGGGGTTGTTATCGATGTTGTTATTGCTGTTGTTATTGATTTGTTATTTGTGTTGTTATTGCTGTTGTTATTGTTGCTGTTATTGATGTTGTTATTGGTGTTGTTATTGCTGTTGTTATAGTTGTTGTTATTGATGGTGTTATTGTTGTTTTTGTTATTGTTGTTGTTATTGTTGTTATTGATGTTGTTATTGGTGTTGTCATTGGTGTTGTCATTGGTGTTTTTATTGCAGTTATTATTGATGTTGTTATTGTTGTTGTTATTGGTGTTGTTATTGCTGTTGCTATTGTTGTTGTTATTGTTTTTATTAGTTTTGTTATTGGTGTTATTGATGTTGTTATTGGTGCTATTGCTGTTGTTATTCGTGCTGTTATTGGTGTTATTACTGCTGTTATTGCTGTTGTTATTGCTGTTGTTACTTGTGTTATTGTTGTTGTTATTGGTTTTGTTATTGTTGTCGTTATTGTTGTTGTTATTGTTGTTGTTATAGTTGTTGTTATTGGTGTTGTTATTGGTGTTGTTATTGGTGTTGTTATTCGTGTTGTTATTCGTGTTATTGGTGTTATTGGTGTTTTTATTTGTGTTATTGGTGTTGTTATTGGTGTTATTGATGTTGTTATTGGTGTTATTGGTGTTGTTATTGGTGTTGTTATTGGTGTTGTTATTGGTGTTGTTATTGGTGTTGTTATTGATATTATTGGTGTTATTGATGTTGTTATTGGTGTTGTTATTGATATTATTGGTGTTATTGATGTTTTTATTGGTGTTATTGATATTTATTGATGTTGTTAGTCTTGTTGTTATTGGTGATCTTATTGATGTTATTGGTGTTATTGTTGTTGTTATAGTTGTTGTTATAGTTGTTGTTATTTATGTTATTGTTGGTGCTTTTATTGGTCTTGTTATTCATGTTGTTATTGCTGTTGTTATTGGGGTTGTTATTGGTATTGTTATTGGGGTTGTTATTGGTGTTGTTATTGATGTTGTTCGTGTTGTTGTTATTGGTGTTTTTATTGATGATGTTATAGGTGTTGTTTTTGGTGTTGTTATTGCTGTTGTTATTGTAGTTATTAGTTTTGTTATTGGTGTTATTGATGTTGTTATTGGTGCTATTGGTGTTGTTATTGGTGCTGTTATTGGTGTTATTGCTGTTGTTATTGCTGTTGTTATTGCTGTTGTTACTGGTGTTATTGATCTTGTTATTGGTTTTGTTATTGTTGTTGTTATTGTTGTTGTTAATGTTGTTGTTATTGGTGTTGTTAGTGGTGTTGTTATTGGTGTTGTTATTGGTGTTGTTATTGATATTATTGGTGTTATTGATGTTGTTATTGGTGTTGTTATTGATATTATTTGTGTTATTGATGTTGTTATTGGTGTTATTGATGTATATTGATGTTGTTAATCTTGTTGTTATTGGTGTTGTTATTGATGTCGTTATTGGTGTTGTTATTGATGTTGTTATTGGTTTTGTTTTCGGTGTTGATATTGCCGTTGTTATTGTTGTTGTTATTGTTGTTATTGATTTTGTTATTGATGTTGTTATTGGTGTTGTTATTGGCGTTGTTATTGGTGTTATTGATGTTGTTATTGGCGTTGTTATTGGTGTTATTGATGTTGTTATTGGTGTTGCAATTGGTGTTATTGTTGTTGTTATTGTTGTTGTTGGTTTTGATATTGATGGTGTTATTGATGTTGTTATTCTTGTTGTTATTGTTGTGGTTGTTATTGTTGTTATTAATGCTGTTGTTGGTGTTGTTATTGCTGTTTTTATTGGTGTTGTTATTGGTGTTGTTATTGGTGTTGTCCTTAGTGTTCTTATTGGTGTTGTTATTTGTCCTGTTATTTGTGTTTTTATTCGTGTTATTGATGTTATTATTGCGGTTGTTATTGCTGTTGTTATTGTTTTAATTGTTGTTGTTGGTGTTGTTATTGGCGTTTTTATTGGAGTTGATAGTGCTGTTGTTATTGATGATGTTATACGTGTTGTTATTGTTGTTGTTATTTTCCTTGTTTTGTTGTTGTTATTGGTGTTCTTATTGGTGTTGTTATTGGTGTTGTTATTGATATTATTGGTGTTATTGATGTTGTTATTGGTGTTGTTATTGATATTATTGGTGTTATTGATGTTTTTATTGGTGTTATTGATATTTATTGATGTTGTTAGTCTTGTTGTTATTGGTGATCTTATTGATGTTATTGGTGTTATTGTTGTTGTTATAGTTGTTGTTATAGTTGTTGTTATTTATGTTATTGTTGGTGCTGTTATTGGTCTTGTTATTCATGTTGTTATTGCTGTTGTTATTGGGGTTGTTATTGGTGTTGTTATTGGTGTTGTTATTGGTGTTGTTATTGGTGTTGTTATTGACGTTGTTCGTGTTGTTGTTATTGGTGTTTTTATTGATGATGTTATAAGTGTTGTTTTTGGTGTTGTTATTGCTGTTGTTATTGTAGTTATTAGTTTTGTTATTGGTGTTATTGATGTTGTTATTGGTGCTATTGGTGTTGTTATTGGTGCTGTTATTGGTGTTATTGCTGTTGTTATTGCTGTTGTTACTGGTGTTATTGATGTTGTTATTGGTTTTGTTATTGTTGTTGTTATTGTTGTTGTTATTGGTGTTGTTATTGGTATCGTTATTGGTGTTGTTATTGGTGTTGTTATTCTTGTTATTGGTGTTTTTGATGTTTTTATTGCGGTTGTTATTGCTGTTGTTATTTCTGTTGCTATTGGTGTTATTGATGTTGTTATTGGTGTTATTGGTGTTGTTATTGGTGTTGTTATTCGTGTTGTTATTGGTGTTGATATTGATATTATTGGTGTTATTGATGTTGTTATTGGTGTTGTTATTGATATTATTGGTGTTATTGATGTTTTTATTGGTGTTATTGATATTTATTGATGTTGTTAGTCTTGTTGTTATTGGTGATCTTATTGATGTTATTGGTGTTATTGTTGTTGTTATAGTTGTTGTTATAGTTGTTGTTATTTATGTTATTGTTGGTGCTTTTATTGGTCTTGTTATTCATGTTGTTATTGCTGTTGTTATTGGGGTTGTTATTGGTATTGTTATTGGGGTTGTTATTGGTGTTGTTATTGATGTTGTTCGTGTTGTTGTTATTGGTGTTTTTATTGATGATGTTATAGGTGTTGTTTTTGGTGTTGTTATTGCTGTTGTTATTGTAGTTATTAGTTTTGTTATTGGTGTTATTGATGTTGTTATTGGTGCTATTGGTGTTGTTATTGGTGCTGTTATTGGTGTTATTGCTGTTGTTATTGCTGTTGTTATTGCTGTTGTTACTGGTGTTATTGATGTTGTTATTGGTTTTGTTATTGTTGTTGTTATTGTTGTTGTTAATGTTGTTGTTATTGGTGTTGTTAGTGGTGATGTTATTGGTGTTGTTATTGGTGTTGATATTGATATTATTGGTGTTATTGATGTTGTTATTGGTGTTGTTATTGATATTATTGGTGTTATTGATGTTGTTATTGGTGTTATTGATGTTTATTGATGTTGGTAGTCTTGTTGTTTTTGGTGTAGTTATTGATGTTGTTATTGGTGTTGTTATTGATGTTGTTATTGATTTTGTTATTGTTGTGGTTATTGGTGTTATTGGTGCTATTGATTTTGTTATTGGTGTTGTTATTGATGTTGTTATTGGTTTTGTTTTCGGTGTTGTTATTGCTGTTGTTATTGATGTTGTTATTGTTTTTATTGGTTTTGTTATTGATGTTTTTATTGGTGTTGTTATTGTTGTTGTTATTGTTGTTATTATTGTTGTTCTTATTGATGTTGTTATTGGTGTTGTTATTGTTGTTGTTATTGATGTTATTGATGTTGTTTCTGATGTTATTGGTGTTATTTTGTTGTTATTGGTGCAGTTATTGGTGTTATTGATGTTGTTATGTGTGTTTATATTTGTGTTGTTATGGATGTTCTTATTGTTGTTCTTATTGGTGTTGTTATTGATGTGGTTATTTGTGATGTTATTGGTGTTGTTATTTGTGTGATTGGTGTTGTTATTCATGTTGTTATTGTTGTTATTTATGTCGTTATTGTTGTTATTTATGTTGTTATTGGTGTTGTTATTGATGTTGCTATCGGTGTTGTTATTCGTGTTATTGATGTTGTTATTGTTGTTGTTATTGGTGTTATTGATGTTGTTATTTGTGTTTTTATTGGTGTTGTTTTGGTGTTGTTATTGATGTTGTTATCGTTGTTGTTATTGTTGTTGTTATTGTTGTTGTTATTGATGGTGTTATTGTGTTGTTATTGTTGTTATTGATGTTGTTATTGGTGTTGTCATTGGTGTTGTCATTGGTGTTGTTATTGCAGTTCTTATTGATGTTGTTATTGTTCTTGTTATTGGTGTTGTTATTGTTGTTGTTATTGGTGTTGTTATTGGTGTTGTTATTGGTGTTATTGGTGTTATTAATGTTGTTATTGGTGTTGTTATTGGTGTTAATGTTGTTATTATTGCTGTTGTTATTGCCGTTGTTATTGATGATGTTATTGGTGTTGTTTCTGGCGTTGTTATTGTTATTGGTGTTATTGATGTTATTATTGGTGTTGTTATTGATGTTGTTATTGATGTTGTTATTGATGTTGATATTGATGTTGTTATTGATGTTATTGATGTTGTTATTGTTGTTATTGGTGTTGTTATACATGTTGTTACTGGTGTTGATATTGGTGTTATTGGTGTTATTGATGTTGTTATTGGTGTTGTTATTGGTGTTGTTATTGGCGTTATTGATGTTGTTATTTGTGTTAGTGGTGTTGTTATTTTTGTTGTTATTGGTGTTATTGATGTTGTTATAGGTGTTGTTATTGGCGTTCTTGATGTTGTTATTTGTGTTATTGATGTTATTATTGGTGTTGTTATTGATGTTGTTATTGATGTTGTTATTGATGTTGTTATTGATGTTGTTATTGATGTTGTTCTTTCTGTTGTTATTTTTCTTGTTATATTTGTTGTCATTCTGTTGTTATTGGTGTTGTTATTGGTGTTATTGATGTTATTATTGATGTTGTTATTGGTGTTATTGATGTTGTTATTGATGTGGTAAATGGTGTTGTTATTGGTGTTATTGATGTTGTTTTTGCTGTTGTTATTGGTGTTGTTATCTGTCTTGTTATTGGTGTTGTTATTGATGTTATTAGTGTTATTGTTGTTGTCATTGGTGTTGTTATTTCTGTTGTTATTGGTGTTGTTATTGATGTTGTTATTGGTGTTGTTATTCTTGTTGTTATTGCTAAGGTTATTTTTGTTGTTATTGTTGTTGGTTTTGTTATTAATGTTGTTATTTGTGTTGTTATTTTGTTATTGTGATTATTATACTTCTTGTTATTGATGTTATTGTTGGTGTTGTTATTGGTCTGGTTATTGATGTTGTTATTGGTGTTGTTATTGGTATTGTTATTGACGATGTTATAGGTGTTGTTTTTGGAGTTGTTATTGCTGTTGTCATTGTTGTTGTTATTGTTGTTATTAGTTTTGTTATTGGTGTTATTGATGTTGCTATTGGTGCTATTGGTGTCGTTATTGCTTTTGTTATTGTTGTTATTGCTGTTGTTATTGCTGTTGTTATTGATGTTGTTATTGGTTTTGTTATTGCTGTTGTTATTGTTGTTGTTATTCGTGTTATTCGTGTTATTGATGTTTTTACTGGTGTTGTTATTGGTGTTGTTATTGGTGTTATTGATGTTGTTATTGGTGTTATTGATGTTGTTATTGGTGTTATTGGTGTTGTTATTGGTGTTATTGATGTTGTTATTGGTGTTATTGATGCTGTTATTGATGTTGTAATTGGGGTTGTTATCGGTGTTGTTATTGTTGTTGTTATTGATTTGTTATTTGTGTTGTTATTGATTTTGTTATTGATGTTATTGGTGTTATTGTTGTTGTTATTGGTGTTGTTATTGCTGTTGTTATTGTTGCTGTTATTGATGTTGTTATTGGTGTTGTTATTGCTGTTGTTATAGTTGTTGTTATTGATGGTGTTATTGTTGTTTTTGTTATTGTTGTTGTTATTGTTGTTATTGATGTTGTTATTGGGGTTGTCATTGGTGTTGTCATTGGTGTTTTTATTGCAGTTATTATTGATGTTGTTATTGTTGTTTGTTATTGGTGTTTTTATTGTTGTTGTTATTGGTGTTGTTATTGGTGTTGTTATTGGTGCTGTTACTGGTGTTATTGGTGTTATTAATGTTTTTATTGGTGTTGTTATTCGTATTATTGTTGTTATTATTGCTGTTGTTATTGCCGTTGTTATTGATGATGTTATTGGTGTTGTTATTGGCGTTGTTATTGTTATTGGTGTTATTGATGTTGTTATTGGTGTTGTTGTTGGCATTATTGATGTTATTATTGGTGTTGTTATTGGTGTTGTTATTGATGTTGTTATTGATGTTGTTATTGATGTTATTGATGTTGTTATTGTTGTTATTAGTGTTGTTATTGCTGTTGTTATTGGTGTTGTTATTGATATTGTTATTGCTATTGTCATTTTTGTTTTTATTGTTGTTGATGTTGTTATTGACGTTGTTATTTTTATTGATATTAATGTTGTTATTGGTGTTGTTATTGTTGTTGTTATTGATGTTGTTATTGGTGTTGTTATTGGTGTTGTTATTGGTGTTGTTATTGGTGTTGTTATTTGTGTGGTTATTGGTGCTGTTATTGGTGTTCTTATTGGTATTGTTATTGTTGTTGTTATTGTTGTTATTGAAGTTTTTATTGGTGTTGTTATTGATGTCGTTATTGATGTTGTTATTACTGTTGTTATTCTTGTTGTTATTGGTTTTGTTATTGATGTTGCTATTGGTGTTGTTATTGGTGTTGTTAGTGGTGTTATTGATGTTGTTATTGATGTTGTAATTGGTGTTGTTATTGGTGTTGTTATTGGTGTTATTGATGTTGTTATTGATGTTGTAATTGGTGTTGTTATTGCTGTTGTTATTCTTGTTGTTATTGGTTTTGTTATTGATGTTGCTATTGGTGTTGTTATTGGTGTTGTTAGTGGTGTTATTGATGTTGTTATTGATGTTGTAATTGGTGTTGTTATTGGTGTTGTTATTGGTGTTATTGATGTTGTTATTGATGTTGTAATTGGTGTTGTTATTGCTGTTGTTATTGGTGTTTTTATTGATGTTTTATTACTTTTGTTATTTTTTTGTTATTGTTGTTGGTGTTGTTATTAATGTTATTTGTGTTGTTATTGTTGTTTTTATAGTTGTTGTTATTGAGGTTGTTGTTGGTGTTGTTATTGGTGTTGTTATTGATGTTGTTATTGGTGTTGTTATTATTGTTGTTATTGATGTTGTTATTGGTGTTGTTATTGTTGTTGTTATTGTTGTTGTTATTGTTGTTGTTATTATTGTTATTATAATTGTTGTTATTGATGGTGTTATAGATGTGGTTATTGGTGTTATTGATGTTGTTATTGATGTTGTTATTGATGTTGTTATTGATGTTGTTATTTTTGTTGTTATTGGTGTTGTTATTGGTGTTGTTATTGGTGTTGTTATTAGTGTTATTGGTGTTATTGGTGTTATTGATGTTATTATTGCTGTTGTTATTGCTGTTGTTATTGTTGTTATTCCCGTTGTTATTGATGATGTTTTTGGTGTTGTTATTGGTGTTGTTTTTGGTGTCGTTATTGGTGTTATTGCTGTTGTTATTGGTGTTCTTATTGATGTTGTTATTTTTCTTCTTATAGTTGTTGTTATAGATCTTGTTATTGGTGTTGTTATTGATGTTGTTATTGGTGCTATTGATGTTGTTATTGGTGTTATTGATGTTGTTATTGATGTTGTAATTGGGATTGTTATTGCTGTTGTTATTGCTGTAGTTATTGGTGTTGTAATTGGTGTTGTTATTGCTGTTGTAATTGGTGGTGTTATTGGTCTTCTTATTGATGTTGTTATTTGTGTCGTTATCGGTGTTGTTGTTGATGTTATTGATGTTATTGTTGTTGATATTGCTGTTGTTATTGCTGTTATTATTGGTGTTGTTATTGCTGTTTTTATAGTTGTTGTTATTGATTTTGTTGTTGGTGTTGTTATTGGTGTTGTTATTGATGTTGTTATTGTTGTTGTTATTGTTGTTATTATTCATGTTGTTATTGGTGTTGTTACTGTTGTTGTTATTGTTGTTGTTATAGTTGTTGTTATTGATGTTGTTATTGGTGTTGTTATTGATGTTGTTATTGGTGTTGTTACTGGTGCTTTTATTGGTGTTGTTATTGGTGTTATTGATTTTTATTGATGTTGTTAGTATTGTTGTTATTGGTGTTGTTATTGGCGTTGTTATTGTTGTTGTTATAGTTGTTGTTATTGATGTTGTTATTGGTGCTTTTATTGATGTTGTTATTGTTGTTGTTATTGGTATTGTTATTGTTGTGGATATTGTTGTTATTGGTGTTATTGATGTTGTTATAGTTGTTGTTATTGGCGTTATTGATGTTGTTATTGTTGTTGTTATTGCTGTTGTTATTGTTGTTGTTATTGTTGTTGTTGTTATTGATGTTGTTATTGGTGTTGTTGTTGGTGTTGTTATTGGTTTTGTTATTGATGTTCCTACTGCTGTTGTTATTGGTGTTATTGTTGTTGTTGATATTGCTATTGGTTTGTTATTGGTGTTGTTATTGTTGTTGTTATTGTTGTTGTTATTGGTGTTATTGATGTTGTTAATGGTGTTGTTGTTGCTGTTGTTATTGGTGTTGTTCTTTTTATTGTTATTGTTGTTGTTATTGATGTTGTTATAGGTGTTGTTATTGTTGTTGTTATTGTTGTTGTTATTGTTGTTGTTATTATTGTTGTTATAGCTGATGTTATTGATGGGCTTATTGTGTTGTTATTGTTGTTGTTACTGATGATGTTATTGATGTTGTTATTGGCGTTGTTATTGGTGTTATTGATGTTGTTATTGGTGTTATTGATGTTGATATTGCTATTGCTATGTTTGTTATTGTTGTTGTTATTGGTGTTGTTATTGGCTGTGTTATTGTTGTTGTTACAGTTGTTATTGATGTTGTTGTTGGTGTTGTTCTTGCCGTTGTTATTGATGATGTTATTGATGTTGTTATTGGTGTTGTTATTGGTGTTGTTATTGGTGTTGTTATTGTTGTTGTTATTATAGTTGTTATTGTTGTTGTTATAGTTGTTGTTATTGCTGTTGTTATTGTTGTTGTTATTCGTGTTGTTATTGGTGTTGATATTGGTGCTATTGGCGCTATTGATGTTGTTATTTGGTTATTGGTGTTGTTATTTTTATTATTGTTGTTGTTATTGTTGTTGTTGTTATTGATGTAGTTATTGGTGTTGTTATTGATGTTATTATTACTGTTGTTATTGGTGTTTTTATTGGTGTTCTGATTGGTTTTGTTATTAATGTTTCTATTGCTGTTGTTATTCGTGTTGTTGGTATTGTTATTGATGGTGTTATTTGTGTTGCTATTGATGTTGTTATTGATGTTGTTATTGATGTTGATATTACTGTTGTTATTGTTGTTGTTATTATTATTGTTGTTATAGTTGTTGTTATTGATGGGGTTATTGTGTTGTTATTGTTGTTGTTACTGACGTTGTTATTGATGTTGTTATTGGTGTTGTTATTGGTGTTATTGATGTTGTTATTGGTGTTATTGATGTTGTTATTGGTGTTGTTATTGCTGTTGTTATGTGTGTTGTTATTGTTGTTGGTGTTGTTATTGATGTTGTTATAGGTTTCTTTATTGTTGTTGTTAAAGTTGTTGTTATTGATGTTGTTTTTGCTGTTATTGATGTTGTTATTGTTGTTGTTGTTATTGATGTTGTTATTGATGTTGTTATTGTTGTTGTTATTGATGTTGTTATTGGTGTTGTTTCTGGTGTTGTTATTGGCGTTATTTATGTTGTTATTCGTGTTATTGGTGTTGTTATTTTTGTTGTTATTGTTGTTGTTATTGATGTTGTTATTGGTGTTGTTATTGATGTTGTTATTGGTGTTGTTATTGATGTTGTTATTACTGTTGTTATTGGTTTTTTTATTGCTGTTGTTATTGGTATTGTTACAGTAGTTGTTATTGGTGTTATTGATGTTATTGGTGTAGTTTTTATTATTGTAGTTATTGGTGTTATTGAAGTTGACATTGGTGTTGTTATTGCTGTTGTTATTGGTATGGTTATTGATGTTGTTATTGCTGTTGTTATTTTTGTTGTTATTGTTGTTGGTGTTGTTATTGATGTTGCCAAAGGTTTTGTTATTGTTGTTGTTATTATTGTTGTTATCGTTGTTGTTATTGATTGTGTAATTGTGTTGTTATTGTTGTTGTTATTGATGTTGTTATTGGTGTTGTTATTGGTGTTGTTATTGATGTTGTTATTGATGTTGTTGTTATTGATGTTGTTATTGGTGTTGTTATTGATGTTGTTATTGATGTTGTTATTGATGTTGTTATTACTGTTGTTAATGGTGTTTTTATTGGCGTTGTTTTTGGTTTTGTTATTGATGTTGATATTGGTGTTGATATTGTCGTTGTTATTGATGTTGTTATTGCTGTTGTTATTGCTGTAAATATTACTGTTGTTATTTTTTTTATTGTTGTTGTTATTGATGTTGGTATTGCTGTTGTTATTGCTGTTGTTATTGCTGTAGTTATTGGTGTTGTTATTGATGTTGTAATTTGGGTTGTTATTGGTGTTGTTATTGCTGTTGTTATTGATTATGTTATTTATTTTGTTATTGGTGTTCTTATTGATGTTATTGGTATTATTGATGTTGTTATTGGTGTTGTTATTGCTTTTGCTGTTGGTGTTGTTATTGATGTTGTTATTGGTGTTGTTATTGGTGTTGTTATTGTTGTTGTTATTGATGTTGTTATTGCTATTGTTATTGTAGTTGTTATTGTTGTTTTTATTGTTGTTTTCATAGTTGTTGTTATTGAGGTTGTTGTTGGTGTTGTTATTGGTGTTGTTATTGATGTTGTTATTGGTGTTGTTATTGTTGTTGTTATTGATCTTGTTATTGGTTTGTTATTGTTGTTGTTATTGGTGTTGTTATTGGTCTTATTGGTGTTATTGATGTTGTTATTGGTGTTGTTATTGGTGTTATTGCTTTTATTATTGCTGTTATTATTGCTGTTGTTGTTGGTGTTATTATTGATGTTGTTATTGGTGTTGTTATTTCCGATGTTGTTGATGATGTTATTGGTGTTGTTATTGATGTTGTTATTGGCTTTGTTATTGATGTCATTGTTGCTGCTATTAATATTGTTATTGGTGTTGTTATTGGTGTTATTGATGTTTGTTGATGTTGTTAGTATTGTTGTTATTGGTGTTGTTATTGGCGTTGTTATTGATGTTGTTCTTGATGTTGGTATTGTTGCTTTTATTGCTGTTGTTGTTTTTCTTGTTATAGATGTTGTTATTGGTGTTGTTATTGGTGTTGTTATTGGTGTTATTGATGTTGTTATTGATGTTGTAATTGGTGTTTTTATTGGTGTTATTGATGTTGTTATTGGTGTTGTTTTCTTTTTGTTATCGGTGTTGTTATTGTTGTTATTGTTGTTGTTATAGTTGTTGTTATTGATGTTATTGTTGGTGTTGTTATTGGTCTTGTTATTGATGTTGTAATTGGTGTTGTTATTGATGATGTTATAGGTGTTGTTTTTGGTGTTGTTATTGCTGTTGTTATTGTTGTTATTAGTTTTGTTATTGGTGTTATTGATGTTGTTATTGGTGCTATTGGTGTTGTTAATGGTGTTGTTATTGGTGTTATTGCTGTTGTTATGGCTGTTGTTATTGATGTTGTTACTAGTTTTATTGATGTTGTTATTGGTTTTGTTATTGTTGTTATTAGTATTATTATTGGTGTTGTTATTGGTGTTGTTATTGATGTTACTATTGATGTTGTTATTGATGTTGTTATTACTGTTGTTATTGGTTTTTGTTACTGGTGTTGTTATTGGCTTTGTTATTGATGTTGCTATTGGTGTTGATATTGGTGTTGATATTCGTGATGTTATTGGTGATGTTGATGTTGTTATTGGTGTTATTGATGTTGTTATTGGTGTTATTATTGGTGTTATTGCTGTTGTTATTGCTTTTGTTATTGCTGATGTGATTGTTGTTGTTATTGATGGTGTTATTGTTGTTGTTGTTGGTGTTACTGATGTGGCTATTGCTGTTGTTATTGTTGTTGGTGTTGCTATTGATATGTTATTGGTGTTGTTATTGATGTTGTTATTGGTGTTGTTATTATTGTTGTTATTGGTGGTGTTATTGGTGTTGTTATTGACCTTATTGGTGTTATTGGTTATCTTATTGATGTTGTTATTTGTGTTGTTATTGTTGTTGTTCTTGATGTTCTTGGTGTTAATGTTGTTGTTATTGGTATGGTTATTGGCGTCGTTATTGGTGTTGTTATTCATGTTGTTATTGATGTAATTATTAGTGTTATTGATGTTGTTATTGTTGTTGTTATTGTTGGTGTTATTGTTGTTGTTATTGTTGTTGTTATATTTGTTGTCATTGGTGTTGTTATTGGTGTTGTTATTGGTGTTATTGATACTATTGATATTATTATTGGTGTTGTTATTGATGTTGTTATTGATGTTGTTATTGATGTTGTTATTGTTGTTGTTAGTGGTGTTGTTATTGGTTTTGTTTTTGGTGTTGTTATTGTCGTTATTTGTGTTATTGATGTTATTTTTGTTGTTATTGGTGTTGTTATTGTTATTGGTGTTGTCATTGGCGATGTTATTTGTGTTGTTATTGTTGTTGTTCTTGATGTTATTGGTGTTATTGATGTTGTTATTGTTGTTGTTATTGTTGTTTTTATTGTTGTTGTTATTGTTGTTGTTATAGTTGTTGTTATTGGTGTTGTTATAGGTGTTGCTATTGGTGTTATTGATGTTATTGATGTTATTATTGGTGTTGTTATTGATGTTGGTATTGGTGTTGTCATTGATGTTGTTATTGATGTTGTTATTGATGTTGTTATTGATGTTGTTATTACTGTTGTTATTGGTGTTTTTATTGGTGTTGTTATTGGTTTTGTTATTGTTGTTGATATTGCTGTTGTTATTCTTGTTGTTGGTATTGTTGTTATTCTTGTTGGTATTGTTATTGAATGTTGTTATTGATGTTGTTATTATTGTTGTTATTCGTGTTTTTACTGGTGTTGTTATTGGTTTTGGCATTGATGTTCCTATTGGTGTTGTTATTGTTGTAGTTATTGGTGTTATTGGTGTTGTTATTGGTGTTTTTGGTGTTATTGGTGTTGTTATTGTTGTTGTTATCGTTGTTGTTATTGGTGTTATTGATGTTGTTATTGGTGTTGTTATTGCTGTTGTTATTGCTGTTGTTATTGGTGTTGTTATTGATGTTGTTATTGTTGTTGTTATTTTTGTTGTTATTGTTGTTCGTGTTGTTATTTATGTTGATATATGTGTTGTTATTGTTGTTGTTATTGTTGTATTTATTGGTGTTATTATTGGTGTTATTGCTGTCATTATTGCTGTTGTTATTGCTGTTGTTATTGTTGTTGTTATTTTTGTAGTTGGTGTTGTTATTGATGTTGTTATTGGTGTTGATATTGCCGTTGTTATTGATGATGTTATTGGTATTGTTATTGGAGTTGTTATTGGAGTTGTTATTGCTGTTGTTATTGAATTTGTTATTGTTGTTGTTATTGGTGTTGTTATTGATGTTGTTATTGCTTTTGTTATTTTTCTTCTTATATTTGTTGTTATTGATGTTGCTATTGGTGTTGTTATTGGTGTTGTTATTGCTGTTGTTATTGCTGTTGTTATTGGTGTTATTGATGTTGTAATTGGGGTTGTTATTGCTGTTGTTACTGCTGTTGTGATTGATTTTGTTATCTGTGTTGTTATTGATGTTATTGCTGTTATTGTTGTTGTTATTGGTGTTGTTATTGCTGTTGTTATTGGTGTTGTCATTGATGTTGTTATTGCTATTGTTATTTTTGTTGTTATTATTGTTTTTATAGTTGTTGTTATTGATGTTGTTATTGGTGTTGTTATTGTTGTTGTTATTGTTATTGATGTTGTTATCGGTGTTGTTATTGTTGTTGTTATTGTTGTCGTTATTGGTGTTGTTATTATTGTTGTTATAGTTGTTGTTATTGATGGTGTTATTGTGTTGTTTTTGTTGTTGTTATTCATGTTGTTATTGGTGTTGTTATTGGTTTTATTGATGTTGTTATTGGTGTTGTTATTGGTGTTATTAATGTTATTATTGCTGTTGTTATTGCTGTTGTTATTGTTGTTGTTGGTGTTGTTATTGATGTTGTTATTGGTTTTGTTATTGCCGTTGTTATTGATGATGTTATTGGTGTTGTTATTGATGTTGTTATTGGCGTTGTTATTATTGTTGATATTGTTTTTGTTATAGTTGTTGGTATTGGTGTTGTTATTTGTGTTGTTATTGGTGTTGATATTGGTGTTATTGGTGTTATTGATGTTGTTATTGGTGTTGTTATTGGCATTATTGATGTTATTATTGGTGTTATGGGTGTTGTTATTTTTGTTGTTATTCATGTTGTTATTGATTTTGTTATTACTGTTGTTATTGGTGTTTTTTTTGTGTTTTTATTGGTTTTGTTACTGATGTTGCTATTGCTGTTGTTATTTCTGTTGTTGGTAGTGCTATTGATGTTGTTATTGGTGTTGCTATTGATGTTGTTATTGATGTTGTTATTACTGTTGTTATTGGTGTTTTTATTGGTGTTGTTATTGGTGTTGTTATTGGTGTTATTGATGTTGTTATTGGTCTTGTGATCGCCGTTGTTATTAGTGTTGTTAGTGATGTTTTTATTGCTTTGTTATTTTTTTGTTATTGTTGTTGTTATTATTGTTGTTATAGTTGTTATTGATGGTGTTATTGTGTTGTTATTATTGTTGTTGTTATTGATGGTGTTATTGTGGTGTAATTGTTGTTGTTTGATGTTGTTATTGGTTGTTATTGTTGTGTTGTTATTGTTGTGTTGTTATTGCTGTTATTGATGTTGTTATTGTGATTGATATTGTTATTGGTTTTGTTATTGTTCATGTTGTTATAGTTGATGTTATTGATGTTGTTATTGGTGTTGTTATTGGTGTTGTTATTGATGTTCTTATTGATGTTGTTATTGCTGTTGTTATTTTTGTTATTGGTGTTGTTATTGGTGTTGTTATTTGTTTTATTGCGGTTGTTATTGCTGTTGTTATTGATGTTGTTATTGTTGTTGTTATTGGTGTTATTGATGTGGTTATTGCTGTTGTTATTGTTGTTATTATTGTTGTTGTTGGTGTTGGTATTGGTATGTTATTGGTGTTGTTATTGATGTTGTTATTGGTGGTGTTATTGGTGTTGTTATTGATGTTATTGCTGTTATTGATGTTGTTATTGATGTTGTTAATGGTCATGTTATTGATGTTGTTATTTGTGTTGTTATTGTTGTTGTTATTGATGTTATTGGTGTTATTGGTGTTGTTATTGGTGTTGTTATTGATGTGGTTATTGTTGTTATTGGTGTTCTTATTGATGTTGTTATTTGTGTTGTTATTGTTGTTGTTCTTGATATTGGTGTTATTGATGTTATTATTTGTGTTGTTATTGCTGATATTGATGTTCTTATTGATGTTGTTATTGCTGTTGTTATTTTTGTTGTTTGTGTTGTTGTTGATGTTGCTATTGGTGTTGATATTCGTGTTGATATTCGTGTTGTTATTGGTGTTATTATTGGTGTTGTTATTCGTTTTATTGCGGTTGTTATTGCTGTTGTTATTGATGTTGTTATTGTTGTTGTTATTGGTGTTATTGATGTGGTTATTGCTGTTGTTATTGTTGTTGTTATTGTTGTTGTTGGTGTTGGTATTGGTATGTTATTGGTGTTGTTATTGATGTTGTTATTGTTGGTGTTATTGGTGTTGTTATTGATGTTATTGCAGTTATTGATGTTGTTATTGATGTTGTTATTTGTGTTGTTATTGTTGTTGTACTTGATGTTATTGGTGTTATTGGTGTTGTTATTGGTGTTGTTATTGATGTGGTTATTGCTGTTATTGGTGTTCTTATTGATGTTGTTATTTGTGTTGTTATTGTTGTTGTTCTTGATATTGGTGTTATTGATGTTATTATTAGTGTTGTTATTGATGTTGTTATTGATGTTGTTATTACTGTGGTTATTGGTGTTCTTATTGGTGTTGTTATTGGTTTTGTTATTGATGTTACTATTGTTGTTGTTATTCTTGTTGTTGGTATTGTTATTGATGTTGTTATTGGTGTTGCTATTGATGTTGTCATTGATGTTGTTGTTACTGTTGTTATTGGTGTTTTTATTGTTGTTGTTATTGGTGGTGTTATTGGTGTTGTTATTGATGTTATTGGTGTTATTGATGTTGTTATTGGTTTTGTTATTGGTTTTGTTATTGATGTTCCTATTGGTGTTGTTATTGGTGTTATTGATGTTATTGGTGTTGTTATTGTTGTTGTTATTGTTGTTGTTATTGGTGTTATTGATGTTGTTATTGGTGTTGATATTGCTGTTGTTATTTTTGTTGCTATTGTTGTTGTTATTGTTGTTGTTATTATTGTTGTTATATTTGTTGTTATTGATGGTGTTATTGTGTTGTTATTGTGGTTGTTATTGATGATGTCATTGGTGTTATTCTTGTTTTTGTTATTATTGTTGTTATTGTTGTTGTTATTGTTGTTGTTATTTGTGTTATTCTTGTTTTTGTTATCATTGTTTTTATTGTTGTTGTTATTGTTGTTGTTATTGGTGTTGTTATTGATGTTGTTATTGGTGTTGTTATCGGTGTTGTTATTGGTGTTATTGATGTTATTATTGCTGTTGTTATTGCTATTGTTATTGTTGTTGTTATTGTTGTTGTTGATGTTGTTATTGATGTTGTTATTGGTGTTGTTATTGCCGTTGTTATTGATGATGTTATTGGTGTTGTTATTGATGTTGTTATTGTTGTTGTTATAGTTGTTGTTATTGTTGTTGTTATTGGTGTTGTTATTGGTGTTGACATTGGTGTTATTGGTGTTATTGATGTTGTTATTGGTCTTGTTATTTGTTTTCTTATTGGCGTTATTGATATTGTTATTTGTGTTATGGGTGCTGTTATTTTTGTTGTTATTCATGTTGTTATTGATGTTGTTATTACTGTTGTTATTGGTGTTTGTATTGGTTTTGTTACTGATGTTGCTATTGCTGTTGTTATTTCTGTTGTTGGTATTGTTATTGATGTTGTTATTGGTGTTGCTATTGATGTTGTTATTGATGTTGTTATTACTGTTGTTATTGGTGTTTATATTTTTGTTGTTATTGGTGTTGTTATTGGTGTTATTGATGTTGTTATTGGTCTTGTGATCGCCGTTGTTATTAGTGTTGTTATTGATGTTTTTATTGCTGTTGTTATTTTTGTTGTTATTGTTGTTGTTATTATTGTTGTTATAGTTGTTATTGTGGTGTTATTGTTGTTGTTTGATGTTGTTATTGGTGTTGTTATTGCTGTTATTGATGTTGTTATTGTGATTGATATTGTTATTGGTTTTGTTATTGTTCATGTTGTTATAGTTGATGTTATTGATGTTGTTATTGGTGTTGTTATTGGTGTTGTTATTGATGTTCTTATTGATGTTGTTATTGCTGTTGTTATTTTTGTTGTTGGTGTTGTTGTTGATGTTGCTATTGGTTTTGCTATTGGTGTTGATCTTCGTGTTGATATTCCTGTTGTTATTGGTGTTACTGGTGTTGTTATTGGTGTTGTTATTCGTTTTATTGCGGTTGTTATTGTTGTTGTTATTGATGTTGTTATTGTTGTTGTTATTGGTGTTATTGATGTGGTTATTGCTGTTGTTATTGTTGTTGTTATTGTTGTTGTTGGTGTTGGTATTGGTATGTTATTGGTGTTGTTATTGATGTTGTTATTGGTGGTGTTATTGGTGTTGTTATTGATGTTATTGCAGTTATTGATGTTGTTATTGATGTTGTTAATGGTCATGTTATTGATGTTGTTATTTGTGTTGTTATTGTTGTTGTTCTTGATGTTATTGGTGTTATTGGTGTTGTTATTGGTGTTGTTATTGATGTGGTTATTGTTGTTATTGGTGTTCTTATTGATGTTGTTATTTGTGTTGTTATTGTTGTTGTTCTTGATATTGGTGTTATTGATGTTATTATTTGTGTTGTTATTGGTGTTGTTATTGCTGATATTGATGTTATTATTGATGTTCTTATTGATGTTGTTATTGCTGTTGTTATTTTTGTTGTTGGTGTTGTTGTTGATGTTGCTGTTGGTGTTGATATTCGTGTTGATATTCGTGTTGTTATTGGTGTTATTGGTGTTGTTATTCGTTTTATTGCGGTTGTTATTGCTGTTGTTATTGATGTTGTTATTGTTGTTGTTATTGGTGTTATTGATGTGGTTGTTGCTGTAGTTATTGTTGTTGTTATTGTTGTTGTTGGTGATGGTATTGGTATGTTATTGGTGTTGTTATTGATGTTGTTATTGGTGGTGTTATTGGTGTTGTTATTGATGTTATTGCAGTTATTGATGTTGTTATTGATGTTGTTATTTGTGTTGTTATTGTTGTTATTCTTGATATTGGTGTTATTGATGTTATTATTTGTGTTGTTATTGGTGTTGTTATTGCTGATATTGATGTTATTATTGGTGTTGTTATTGGTGTTGGTACTGGTGTTATTATTGATGTTGTTATTGATGTTGTTGTTATTGATGTGGTTAATGGTGTTGTTATTGATGTTGTTATTGATGTTGTTATTGGTGTTGTTATTGGTGTTGCTATTGGTGTTGTTATTGGAGTTATTGATGTTGTTATTTGTGTTATTGGTTTTGTTATTTTCGTTTTTATTGGTGTTATTATGTTGTTATTGCTGTTGTTATTGTTGTCGTTATTGTTGTTTTTGTTCTTGATGTTGTTATTAGTGTTGTTATTGATGTTGTTATTGATGTTGTTATTACTGTGCTTATTGGTGTTATTATTGGTGTTGTTATTGGTTTTGTTATTGATGTTACTATTGTTGTTGTTATTCTTGTTGTTGGTATTGTTATTGATGTTGTTATTGGTGTTGCTATTGATGTTGTCATTGATGTTGTTGTTACTGTTGTTATTGGTGTTTTTATTGTTGTTGTTATTGGTGGTTTTATTGGTGTTGTTATTGATGTTATTGGTGTTATTGATGTTGTTATTGGTTTTGTTATTGGTTTTGTTATTGATGTTCCTATTGGTGTTGTTATTGGTGTTATTGATGTTATTGGTGTTGTTATTGGTGGTGTTATTGGTGTTGTTATTGATGTTATTGGTGTTATTGTTGTTGTTATTGTTGTTGTTGGTGTTGTTATTGATGGTGTTATTGGTGTTGTTATTTCCGTTGTTATTGATGATGTTATTGGTGTTGTTATTGTTGTTGTTATTGTTGTTGTTATTGGTGTTATTGATGTTGTTATTGGTGTTGATATTGCTGTCGTTATTGTTGTTGTTATTGTTGTTGTTATTATTGTTGTTATATTTGTTGTTATTGATGGTGTTATTGTGTAGTTATTGTGGTTGTTATTGATGATGTTATTGGTGTTGTTATTGCAGTTATTGATTTTGTTGGTGTTATTGATGTTGTTATTGGTGTTATTCTTGTTTTTGTTATTATTGTTGTTATTGTTGTTGTTATTGTTGTTGTTATTGGTGTTGTTATTGTTGTTGTTATTAGTGTTCTTATTGGTGTTGTTATTGGTCTTATTGATGTTGTTATTGGTGTTGTTATTGGTGTTATTAATGTTGTTATGGCTGTTGTTATTGCTGTTGTTATTGTTGTTGTTATTGTTGTTGTTATTGTTGTTGTTGATGTTGTTATTGATGATGTTATTAGTGTTGATATTGCCGTGGTTATTGATGATGTTATTGGTGTTGTTATTGATGTTGTTATTGGTGTTGTTATTGCTGTTGTTATTGATGTTGTTATTGTTGCTGTTATTGGTGTTGTTTTTGCTGTGGTTATTTTTCTTCATATAGTTGTTATTGATGTTGTTATTGATGTTGTTATTGATGTTGTTATTGCTATAGTTATTTTTGTTGTTATTGTTGTTGGTGTTGTTATTAATGTTGTTATTTGTGTTGTTATTGTAGTTGTTATTGTTGTTGTTATTGTTGTTTTTATAGTTGTTATTATTGACGTTGTTGTTGGTGTTGTTATTGATGTTGTTATTGGTGTTGTTATTGTTGTTGTTATTGTTGTTATTGATGTTGTTATTGGTGTTGTTATTGATGTTGTTATTACTGTTGTTATTGGTGTTGTTATTGGTTTTGTTATTGATTTGCTATTTGTGTTATTATTGGTGTTGTTATTGGTGTTATAGATGTTGTTATTGGTGTTATTGTTGTTGTTATTGTTGTTGTTGGTGTTGTTATTGATGTTGTTATTGGTGTTGTTATTTCCGTTGTTATTGATGATGTTATTGCTGTTGTTATTGTTTTTTTTTATTGATGTTGCTATTTGTGTGGTTATTTGTGTTGTTAATGGTGTTATTGATGTTTTTATTGGTGTTGTTATTGGTGTTGTTATTGTTGTTGTTATAGTTGTTCTTATTGATGTTGTTATTTATGTTGTTATTGGTGTTGTTATTGATGTTGTTTTTGGTGTTGTTACTTCTGTTGTTATTGTTTTTGTTATTGTTGTTGTTGGTGTTGTTATTGATGTTATTATTAGTGTTGTTATTGATGTTGTTATTGATTTTGTTATTGATGTTGTTATTACTGTTGTTATTGTTGTTGTTATTGGTTTTGTTATTGATGTTGCTATTGCTGTTGTTCTTGTTGTTGTTATTAATGTTGTTATTTGTGTTATTCGTGTTGTTATTGGTGTTGTTATTGCTTTTGTTATTGCTGTTGTGATTGTTGCTGTTATTGATGTTGTTATTGTTGTTATTGGTGTAATTGATGTGGTTACTTCTTTTGTTATTGTTGTTGTTGTTGTTGCTATTGGTATGATATTGGTGTTGTTATTGATGTTGTTATTGTTGTTGTTATTGTTGTTGTTATTGGTGTTGTTATTGCTGTTGTTATTGGTGTTGTTATTGCTGTTGTTATTGTTGTTGGTGTTGTTATTGATGTTGTAATAGGTGTTGTTATTGCTGTTGTTATTGTTGTTATTGTTGTTGTTATTATTGTTGTTATAGTTGTTGTTATTGATGGTGTTATTGTGTTGTTATTGTTGTTGTTCTTGATGTTGTTATTGTTGTTGTTATTAGTGTTATTGGTGTTGTTATTGGTATTATTGTTGTTGTTATTGTTGTTGTTATTGTTGTTGTTATTGTTGTTGTTATTGGTGTTGTTATTGATGTTGTTATTGATGTTGTTATTGTTGCTGTTATTGTTGTTTTTGGTATTGTTATTGATGTTATTATTACTGTTGATATTGTTGTTGTTATTCTTGTTGATGGTATTGTTATTGATGTTGTTATTGGTGTTGCTATTGATGTTGTTATTGATGTTGTTTTTGTTGCTTTTATTATTGCTGTTGTGATTGTTGTTGATATTGATGTTGTTATTGTTGTTTTTATTGGTGTTATTGATGTGGTTATTGCTGTTGTTATTGTTGTTGTTATTGTTGTTGTGGTGTTGCTATTGGTATGTTATTGGTGTTGTTATTGATGTTAAATATTGGTGTTATTATTGTTGTTGTTATTGGTGTTATTGATGTTATTATTGGTGTTGTTATTGAGGTGTTGTTATTGGTGTTGATATTGGTGTTATTGGTGTTATTGATGTTGTTATTGGTGTTGTTATTGGTGTTGTTATTGATGTTGTTATTGATGTTGTTGTTATTGATGTGGTTAATGGTGTTGTTATTGATGTTGTTATTGGTGTTGTCATTGGTGTTGTTATTGGCGTTATTGATGTTATTTGTGTTATTGGTTTTGTTATTTTTGATTTTATTGGTGTTATTATGTTGTTATTGCTGTTGTTATTGCTGTTGTTATTGTTGTTGTTATTGTTGTTTATGTTCTTGATGTTGTTATTGGTGTTGTTATTGATGTTTTTATTGATGTTGTTATTGATGTTGTTATTGGTGTTTTTATTGGTGTTGTTATTGGTTTTGTTATTGATGTTCCTATTGGTGTTGTTATTGTTGTTGTTATTGGTGTTGATATTGCTGTTGTTATTGTTGTTGTTATTGTTGTTGTTATTGTTGTTGTTATTATTGTTGTTATAGTTGTTGTTATTGATGTTGTTATTGTGTTGTCATTGTTGTTGTTATTGATGTTGTTATCGGTGTTTTTATTGCTGTTATTGATGTTGTTAGTGTTATTGATATTGTTATTGGTGTTGTTATTGTTTTTGTTATTGTTGTTGTTATTGTTGTTGTTATAGTTGTTGTTATTGATGTTGTTATTGGTATTGTTATTGATGTTCTTATTGATGTTGTTATTGTAGATGTTATTAGTGTTCTTATTGGTGTTGTTATTGGTGTTATTAATGTTGTTATTGCTGTTGTTATTGTTGTTGATATTGTTGTTGTTGATGTTGTTATTGATGATGTTATTAGTGTTGATATTGCCGTTGTTATTGATGATGTTATTGGTGTTGTTATTGATGTTGCTATTGGTGTTGTTATTGCTGTTCTTATTGATGTTGTTATTGCTGTTGTTATTTTTCTTCTTATAGTTGCTGTTATTGATGTTGGTATTGTTGTTGTTATTGATGTTGTTATTGCTATAATTATTTTTGTTGTTGTTGTTGTTGTGGTTGTTATTGTAGTTGTTATTGTTGTTTTTATAGTTGTTGTTATTGACGTTGTTGTTGGAGTTGTTATTGATGTTGTTATTGATGTTGTTATTGTTGTTGTTATTGTTGTTATTGATGTTGTTATTGGTGTTGTTATTGGTGTTGTTATTGATGTTGTTTTTACTGTTGTTATTGGGGTTGTTATTGGTTTTGTTATTGTTTTGCTATTGGTGTTGTTATTGGTGTTATTGATGTTGTTATTGGTGTTATTGTTGTTGTTATTGGTGTTGTTATTGGTGTTCTTATTGCTTTTGTTATTGTTCTTATTGTTGTTGATGGTGTTATTATTGATGTTGTTATTGGAGTTGTTATTGCCGTTGTTATTCATGATGTTATTGATGTTATTATTAGTGTTGTTATTGATGTTGTTATTGATTTTTTTTATTGATGTTGTTATTACTGTTGTTAATGTTGTTGTTATTGGTTTTGTAATTGATGTTGCTATTGCTGTTTTTATTTTTGTTGTTATTAATGTTGTTATTGGTGTTATTGGTGTTGTTATTGGTGTTGTTATTAGTGTTATTGCTGTTGTTATTGCTTTTGTTATTCCTGTTGTGATTGTTGTTATTGATATTGTTATAATTGTTATTGGTGTAATTGATGTGGTTATTGCTTTTGTTATTGTTGTTGTTATTGTTGTTGTTGTTGTTGCTATTGGTATGTTATTGGTGTTGTTATTGATGTTGTTATTGTTGTTGTTATTGTTGTTGTTATTGGTGTTGTTATTAGTTTTGTTATTGATGTTCCTATTGGTGTTGTTATTGGTGTTATTGATGTTATTGGTGTTGTTATTGTTGTTGTTATTGATGTTGTTATTGATGTTATTGATGTTGTTATTGGTGTTGTTATTGCTGTTGTTATTGGTGTTGTTATTGGTATTGTTACTGGTGTTGTTATTGGCTTTGTTATTGATGTTGCTATTGGTGTTGATATTGGTTTTGATATTCGTGTTGCGATTGGTGTTGTTGATGTTGTTATTGGTGTTATTGGTGTTGTTATTGGTGTTATTGCTGTTGTTATTGCTTTTGTTATTGTTGTTGTTATTGTTGTTGTGGTGTTGCTATTGGTATATTATTAGTGTTGTTATTGATGTTGTTATTGGTGTTATTATTGTTGTTGTTATTGGTGGTGTTATTGGTGTTGTTATTGATGTTATTGGTGTTATTGATGTTGTTATTGGTGTTGTTATTGGTTATCTTATTGATGTTCTTATTTGTGTTGTTATTGTTGTTCTTGATGTTATTGGTATTATTGTTGTTATTGTTGTTGTTATTGGTGTTGTTATTGGTGTTGTTATTGGTGTTGATATTGGTGTTATTGGTGTTATTGATGTTGTTATTGGTGTTGTTATTGTTGTTGTCATTGGCGTTATTGATGTCGTTATTCGTGTTATTGGTGTTGTTATTTTTGTTGTTATTTGTGTTACTGATGTTTTTATTGCTGTTGTTATTGTTGTTGTTATTGATGTTGTTATTGATCTTGTTATTACTGTTGTTATTGGTGTTTTCATTGGTGTTGTTATTGGTTTTGTTATTGATGTTGCTACTACTGTTGTTATTCTTGTTGTTGTTAATGTTATTGATGTGGTTATTGGTGTTGCTATTGATGCTGTTATTGATGTTGTTATTACTGTTGTTATTGGTGTTTTTATTGGTGTTGTTATTGGTGTTGTTATTGGTGTTATTGATGTTGTTATTGGTGTTGCTATTGCTGTTGTTTTTGGTTTTGTTGTTGATGTTATTATAGGTGTTGTTATTGTTATTGTTATTGTTGTTGTTATTATTGTTGTTATAGTTGTTGTTATTGATGGTATTATTGTGTTTTTAGTGTTGTTGTTATTGGTGTTGTTATTGGTGTAGTTATTGTTTTTGTTATTTTTGTTGTTATAGTTGTTGTTAGTGATGTTGTTATTGGTGTTGTTATTGGTGTTGTTATTGATGTTCTTATTGATGTTGTTATTGTTGTTGTTATTAGTGTTCTTATTCGTGTTGTGATTGGTGTTGTTGGTGTTATTGATCTTGTTATTGGTATTGTTATTGGTGTTGTTATTGGTGTTGTTGGTGTTGTTATTGAGGTTGTTGGTGTTGTTATTGAGGTTGTTCTTGGTGTTGATATTACCGTTGTTAGTGATGATGTTATTGGTGTTGTTATTGATGTTGTTATTGGTGTTGTTATTGCTGTTGTTATTGGTGTTGTTATTGGTGTTGTTATTGATGTTGTTATTGTTGTTGTTATTGGTGTTGTTATTGCTGTTGTTGGTGATTTTTGATGGTGTTTTAATAATGTTTTTTATTTGTGTTGTTCTTGTAGTTGTTATTGTTGTTATTGATCTTTTTATAGTTGTTGTTATTGACGTTGTTATTTTTGTTGTTATTGGTGTTATTCATATTGTTATTGGTGTTATTGGCGTTGTTTTTGGTGTTATTGATGTTGATATTGCTGTTGTTATTGTTGTTATTATTGTTGTTATTATTGTTGTTGTTGTTATTGATGTTATTATTGGTGTTGTTATTACTGTTGTTATTGGTGTTGTCATTGCTGTTGTTATTGGTTTTGTTATTGATGTTGCTATTGCTGTTGTTATTGTTGTTGTTATTGTTGTTGTTGGTATTGTTATTGATGTTGTTATTGGTGTTGCTATTGATGTTGTTATTGATGTTGTTATTACTGTTGTTATTGGTTTTGTTATTGGTTTTGATTTTGATGTTGCTATTGGTGTTTTTATTGGTGTTTATGATGTTGTTATTGGTGTTATTGTTGTTGTTATTGGTGCTGTAATTGTTGTTGTTATTGATGTGGTTATTTTTGTGATTATTGTCGTTGATATTGATGTTATTGGTGTTATTGTTGTTGTTATTGTTGTTGTTATTGGTGTTGTTATTGGTGTTGTTATTGATGTTTTTATTGTAGCTATTGGTGTTGTTATTGATGTTGTTATTGTTGTTGGTATTGTTATTGATGCTGTTATTGTGTTGTTATTGATGTTGTTATTGATATTGCTGGTGTTGTTATTGGTGTTGTTATTTGCGTTGTTATTGGTGTTGTTATTGTTGTTATTGGGGTTGTTATTGCTTTTGTTATTGATGATGTTATTATTGTTACTATTAGTGATGTTATTGATGTTATTGGTGTTATTGATGTTGAATTGGTGTTGTTATTGTGGTTGTTATTGATGCTGTTATTGGTGTTGTTATTGGTTTTGTTATTGATGTTGCTATTGGTGTTGTTATTGGTATTATTGATGTTGTTATTGGTTTTATTGATGTTGTTATTGGTGTAGCTATTGTTGATATTGATGTTGTTATTGGTGTTGTTATTGGTGCTGTTATTGTTGTTGTTATTGATGTTGTTATTGGTATTGTAATTGGTGTTGTTTTTGATATTTTTATTGTTGTTATTTGTGTTGTTATTGATGTTGTTATTATTTCTGTTATTCTTGCTGTTATTGTTGTTATCGATATTTTTATCGGTGTTGTTATTGACGTTGTTAATGGTGTTGTTATTGGTGTTATTAATGTTGTTATTGCTGTTGTTATTGATGCTGTTATTGGTGTTGTTATTGCTGTTGTTATTGGTGTTGTTTTTGGTGTTGTTATTGGTGTTGTTATTGGTGTTGTTATTGATGTTATTATTGCTGTTATTACTTGTGTTGGTATTGTTGTTCTTGGTGTTGTTATTGATGTTGTTATTGTTGTTTGATGTTGTTATTGTTGTTATTGGTGTTGTTATTGGTGTTATTGAAGTTGGTACTGATGTTGTTATTTGTGTTGTTATTGGTCTTGTTATTGGTCTTGTTATTGGTGTTGTTATTGATGTTCTTATTGCTGTTATTATTTCTGTTGGTATTGTTGTTGTTCGTGTTGTTATTGATGTTGTTATTGTTGTTATTGGTGTTGTTATTGTTTTGTTATTGGTGTTATTGAAGTTGGTACTGATGTTGTTATTGGTGTTGTTATTGGTGTTGTTATTGGTGTTGTTATTGGTTTTGTTATTGGTATTGTTATTGGTTTTGTTATTGGTGTTTTTATTGATGTTTTTATTGTTGTTATTGATATTGTTATCGGTGTTGTTATTGGTGTTGTTATTCATGTTGTTATTGTTGTTGTTATTGTTATTGTTGGTATTGTTACTGATGTTGTTATTGGTGTTGTTATTGATGTTGTTATTGATGTTGCTGGTGTTGTTATTGGTGTTATTGGTGTTGTTATTGGTGTTATCGATGTTGCTATTGATGTTGTTATTGCTGTTGTTATTGATGTTGTTATTGTTGTTGTTATTGCTGTTGTTATTGATGATGTTATTATTGTTATTATTAGTGATGTTATTGATGTTATTGGTGTTATTGATGTTGAATTGGTGTTGTTATTGGTTTTGTTATTCTAGATGTTATTGGTGTTATTGGTATTGTTATTGGTGTTATTGATGTTGTTGTTGGTTTTATTGGTGTTGTTATTGTTGTTGTTATTGGTGTTGTTATCGATGTTGTTATTGGTGTTATTGATGTTGTTGTCGCTGTTGTTATTGCTGTTGTTATTGATGTTGTTATTGTTGTTGTTATTGATGTTGTTATTGATGTTGTAATTGGTGTTGTTATTGGTGTTGTTATTGATGTTGTTATTGTTGTTATTGGTGTTGTTATTGTTGTTGTTATTGTTGTTGTTATTGTGTTAATGATGTTGTTATTGGTGTTGTTACTAGTGTTGTTATTGATGTTGTTATTGATGTTGTTATTGTTGTTATTGGTGTTGTTATTGTTGTTGTTATTGTGTTAATGATGTTGTTATTGGTGTTGTTATTGGTTTTGTTATTGATTTTGCTGTTGGTGTTTTTATTTGTGGTGTTATTGATGTTGTTATTGGTGTTATTGATGTTGTTGTTGCTGTTGTTATTGCTGTTGTTATTGTTATTGTTATTGTTGTTGTTATTATTGTTGTTATAGTTGTTGTTATTGATGGTATTATTGTGTTTTTAGTGTTGTTGTTATTGGTGTTGTTATTGGTGTAGTTATTGTTTTTGTTATTTTTGTTGTTATAGTTGTTGTTAGTGATGTTGTTATTGGTGTTATTGATGTTGTTGTTGCTGTTGTTATTGCTGTTATTATTGTTGTTGTTATTGTTGTTGTTGGTGTTGTTATTGATGTTGTTATTTGTGTTGTTATTGCCGTTGTTATTGATGATGTTATTGTTATTGTTATTGTTATTGGTGTTGTTATTGATGTTGTTATTTGTGTTGTTATTTATGTTGTTATTGGTGTTGTTATTGTTGTTATTGCTGTTGTTATTGATGTTGTTATTGTTGTTGTTATAGTTGTTCTTATTGATCTTGTTGTTTCTGTTGTTATTGGTGTTGTTATTGATGTTGTTTTTGGTGTTGTAATTGCTGTTGTTATTGGTTTTGTTATTGATTTTGTTAGTGATTTTGTTATTTGTGTTGTTATTGATGTTGTTATTGATGTTATTGGTGTTGTTATTGATGTTGTTATTGCTATTGTTATTTTTGATGTTATTGTTGTTGGTGTTGTTATTAATATTTTTATTTGTGTTGTTATTGTAGTTGTTATTGTTGTTATTGTTGTTTTTATAGTTGTTGTTATTGACGTTGGTGTTGGTGTTGTTATTGATGTTGTAATTGCTGTTTTTATTGGTGTCGTTATTCGTGTTGTTATTGGTTTTGTTATTGATTTTGCTGCTGGTGTTGTTATTTGTGGTGTTATTGATGTTGTTATTGTTGTTATCGTTGTTGTTGTTGTTATTGATGTTATTATTGGTGTTGTTGTTACTGTTGTTATTGATGTTGTCATTGCTGTTGTTATTGGTTTTGTTATTGATTTTGCTATTGCTGTTGTTATTGGTGTTTTTATAGTTGTTATTATTGATGTTGTTATTTGTGTCGTTATTGGTGTTGTTATTCATGTTGTTTTTGGTGTTGTTATTGCTGTTGTTATTGTTGTTGTTATTGTTGTATTGGTTTTGTTTTTAATTTTGTTATTGGTGTTTTTATAGGTGTTGTTATTGGTGTTATTGATATTGTTATTGGTGTTATGGGTGTTGTTATTGTTTATATTGATGTTGTTATTGCTGTTGTTATTGCTGTTGTTATTGTTGTTGTTATTGTTGTTGTTATTATTGATGTTATTATTGGTGTTGCAATAACAACACCAATAACAACACCAATAACAACACCGTTAACACCAATAAAACCATGAATAACACCAATAACAACGATAACACCAATAACAACACCAATAACACCAATAACATCAATAACAACAGCAAACACAACACCAATAACAACATCAATAGCAACATCAATAACACAAATAACAACACCATTTGTACCGTCCTGCATTGTCCTGCACTGTCCTTAATGTCTACTATATGTAAACCCTTGTGGTTAATAAAGAAATCATTATTGGTGTTGTTATTGGTGTTGTTATTGCTTTTGTTATTGATTTTGCTATTGCTGTTCTTATTGGTGTTATTGATTTGTTATTGGTGTTATTGGTGTTGTTATTTGTGTTATTGATGTTGCTATTGATGTTGTTATTGCTGTTGTTATTGATGTTGTTATTGTTGTTGTTATTGGTGTTGTTATTTATGTTATTGTTGTTATTGATGTTGTTATTGGTGTCGTTATTGGTGTTGTCATTGGTATTGTTATTGGTGTTATTCATGGTTTTATTGTTGTTAACGGTGTTGTTATTGGTGTTGTTATTGGTGTTGTTATTGGTGTTGTTATTGATGTTGTTATTGGTGTTGTGTTTGCTGTTGTTATTGATGTTATTGGTGTTATTGGTGTTGTTATTGGTGTTATCGTTGTTATTGGTGTTGTTATTGGTGTTGTTATTGATGTTGTTATTGTTGTTATTGATGTTGTTATTGATGTTGTTATTGTTGTTATTGGTGTTGTTATTGTTGTTGTTATTGTTGTTGTTATTGTGTTAATGATGTTTTTATTGGTGTTGTTACTGGTGTTGTTATTGATGTTGTTATTGATGTTGTTATTACTGTGTTGTTATTGGTGTTGTTATTCGTGTTGTTATTGGTTTTGTCATTGATTTTGTTATTGATTTTGTTGGTGTTGTTATTTGTGGTGATATTGATTTTGCTATTGGTGTTATTGGTGTTGTTATTGGTGTTATTGATGTTGTTGTTGCTGTTGTTATTGCTGTTATTATTGTTGGTGTTATTGTTGTTATTGGTGTTGTTATTGCCGTTGTTATCGACGATGTTATTGCTATTGTTATTGGTGTTGTTATTGATGTTGTTATTTGTGTTGTTATTATGTTGTTATTGGTGTTTTTATTGCTGTTGTTATTGATGTAGTTATTGTTGTTGTTATTGTTGTTGTTATAGTTGTTCTTATTGATCTTGTTGTTTCTGTTGTAATTGCTGTTGTTATTGTTGTTATTGGTTTTGTTATTGATATTGTTATTGGTGTTGTTATTGGTTTTATTGATATGTTATTGCTGTTGTTATTGCTGTTGTTATTTTTGTTATTATTGTTGTTTTTATTATTGATGTTATTATTGGTGTTGTTATTACCGTTGTTATTGGTGTTGTTATTGATGTTGTTATTGGTTTTGTTATTCATGTTGCTATTGCTGTTGTTATTGTTGTTGTTGGTGTTATTGGTGTTGTTATTGGTGTTATCGTTGTTATTGATATTGTTATTGGTGTTGCTATTGATGTTGTTGTTGATGTTGTTATTGATGTTGTTATTGTTGATGTTATTGGTTTTGTTATTCATGTTGCTATTGCTGTTGTTATTGTTGTCATTGGTATTGTTATTGGTGTTATTCATGGTTTTATTGGTGTTAACGGTGTTGTTATTGGTGTTGTTATTGGTGTTGTTATTGCTGTTGTTATTGATGTTGTTATTGGTGTTGTGTTTGCTGTTGTTATTGATGTTATTGGTGTTGTTATTGGTGTTATCGTTGTTATTGATATTGTTATTGGTGTTGCTATTGATGTTGTTGTTGATGTTGTTATTGATGTTGTTATTGTTGATGTTATTGGTGTTGTCATTGATGCTATTGGTGTTATTAATGTTGAATTGGTGTTGTTATTGTTGTTGTCGTTGATGTTGTTATTGGTGTTGTTATTGGTGTTTTTATTGATTTTATTTGCGTTATTGGTGTTGTTATTGGTGTTGTTATTGATGTTGTTATTGGTGTTATTGGTGTTGCTATTGGTGTTGTTATTGGTGTTGTTATTGATGTTGTTATTGTTGTTGTTATTGGTGTTGTTATTGGTCTTGTTATTGATGTTGTTATTGGTGTTGTTATTTTTGTTGTTATTATTGTTGTTATTGATGTTGTTATTGGTGTTGTTATTGGTGTTGTTATTGCTGTTATTGGTGTTGTTATTGATGTTGTTATTGGTGTTGGTCTTGATGTTGTTTTTGCTGTTGTTATTTTTGTTTTTATTGTTGTTGGTGTTGTTATTGATGTTGTTATTTGTGTTGTTATTGTTGTTTTTGTTATTGTTGTTGTTATTGTTGTTGTTATTGTTGTTGTTATTGATGTTGTTTTTTTGTGGTTATTGGTGTTGTTATTGATGTTGTTATTGGTGTTGTTATTGTTGTTGTTTTTGATGTTGTTATTGGTGTTGTTATTTGTGTTGTTATTGGTGTTGTTATTGATGTTATTGCTGTTATTGATGTTGTTATTGGTGTTGTTATTGATGCTGTTATTGGTGTTGTTATTGCTGTTGTTATTGGTGTTGTTATTGATGTGGTTATTGCTGTTGTTATTTTTGTTTTTATTCTTGTTGTTGCTGTTGTTATTGTTGTTATTGCTGTTGATGTTATTGATGTTGTTATTGGTGTTGTTTTTGTTGTTTTTGTTGTTGTTGGTTTTGCTATTGGTGTTATTGGTGTTGTTAGTGGTGTTGTTATTGGTGTTATTGACGTTGCTATTGTTGTTGTTATTGCTGTTGTTATTGTTGTTGTTATTGTTGGTGTTGTTATTGATATTGTTATTGGTGTTGATATTGCCGTTTTTTTATGCTGTTATTCGTGTTGTTATTGGTGTTGTTATTGCTGTTGTTATTGGTGTTGATGTTGATGTTATTGGTGTTTTTATTGCTGTTGTTATTTGTGTTGTTAATGCTGTTGTTATTGCTGTTGTTATTGCTGTTGTTATTGCTGTTGTTATTTTTGTTATTATTGTTGTTTTGTTATTGATGTTATTATTGGTGTTGTTATTACTGTTGTTATTGGTGTTGTTATTGATGTTGTTATTGGTTTTGTTATTGATGTTGCTATTGCTGTTGTTATTGTTGTTGTTATTGTTGTTGTTGGTATTGTTATTCGTGTTGTTATTGGTGTTGTTATTGCTGTTGTTATTGGTGTTGATGTTGATGTTATTGGTGTTTTTATTGCTGTTGTTATTGGTGTTGTTAATGCTGTTGTTATTGCTGTTGTTATTTTTGCTGTTAGTGTTGTTGGTGTTGTTATTGATGTAGTTATTGGTGTTGTTATTGCCGTTGTTATTGATGTGTTAATGTTGTTGTTATATGTGTTGTTATTGACGTTGTTATTGCTGTTGTTATTGATGTTGTTATTGGTGTTGTTATTAGTGTTGTTATTGATGTGTTTATCGTTGTGGTTATTGGTGCTATTGGTGTTGTTATTCGTGTTGTTATTGATATTGTTATTGGTGTTGTTATTGATGTTTTTATTGGCGTTTTTATTGCTGTTGTTATTGATGTTGTTATTGCCGTTGTTATTGGTTTTGTTATTGATGTTGTTATTGTTGTTATTATTGTTGCTATTACTGTTGCTATTGGTGTTGTTATTTGTGTTGTTATTCGTGTTATTGATGTTGTTAATGCTGTTGTTATTGCTGTTGTTATTGTTGTTCTTGGTGTTGTTATTGATGTTGTTATTGTTGTTATTGCCGTTGTTATTGATGTTGTTATTGGTGTTGTTATTGTTGTTGTTATTGGTGTTGTTATTGGTGTTGTTATTGGTGTTGTTATTGATGTTCTTATTGCTGTTATTATTTGTGTTGTTATTGTTATTATTGGTGTTGTTATTGATGTTGTCATTGATGTTGTTATTACTGTTGTTATTGGTGTTGTTATTGATGTTATTTGTGTTATTGCTGTTGTTATTGGTGTGGACATTGGTGTTGTTATTGGTGTTATTATTGGTGTTGTTATTGGTGTTGTTATTGGTGTTGTTATTGGTGTTATTGATGTTATTATTGTTGTTGTTAATGGTGTTATTGATGTTCTTATTGATGTTGTTATTGGTGTTGTTATTGCTGTTGTTATTGCTGTTGTTATTGGTGTTGTTATTGCTGTTGTTGTCCGTCTTATTACGTATTGTTGTTACCACCTTTCTCTTCATTTAATGTTGTTTTGTGTTTCTCATGACTTGGTGATGTTTTCGCTGTTGCTATTGTCGTTCCTAATGTTATTGTTCCTCTGTCTTTTTTTCTTTGTCAGCTCGCATTGTTTTCTTTCTTACTGTAATTTATATGTACAAATATACACAGACGCACACTAATATATATATAGGAAAAGGTTCAGGACCCTAACGCCAGAGCTCAAGCCGTCTAGACGGTTATTTCCGTCGAAACAACTTGAACTCAGCCGTCGGGGTCCTGACTCTTTTCCTATTACCCACTCTACTACCCAAAATATCGAGTGCTTTATGGTCTACATGGTTCCTTACCACACTTCCTTCATTTCATATATATGTTGTGAGAAAAACCACAGACCCTCCATCTCAACTCACCTTTTGAAAAGCAGACGAACTGCGAAACCGGTAAAGGAACCAAATAAATATATATATTTTTTAAAAAAATACGACTTCAGTTGCATTTTCGATTTCATCTCTTTTTCTTTATACTTCCACTCGTGTAGGACACCTCGGTTATTTTTCATTTTGTAAAGAAAAAAAAAAAAAAAAAAACCCTTACTTTCTAATATATATATATATATATATATATATATATATATATATATATATATATATATATATATATATATGTATATATATATATATATACGTACATATGTTTGTGCCTATATTGTATCTGTATTATTTTTGACTGCTGGTCAGTCAATGGCAACATTGAGGACCGATTAAATTAGATTACCGATATAAAAGACACAGAAGCGAAAACCAACCAAACAGTGAGTGTGTTCTGTTATTAATTCTGGCAATATTACACAAATATGACCCTCCCCATGTATAACAATATATATATATATATATATATATGTACGTTATTTCGGGTTGAGTCGGACGTAACCACAGTAAGTAACGTACTCAATACATTGCAGAGCATAAAAGTTTTAATATAGATGAGATTCTACAGGACTAGAACTGTTTCATTCTTTAGAAATCATCAGGAATCTTTAAAAATCATCTGAGATTCCTGATGATTTCTAAGGAATGAAACAGTTCTAGTCCTGTAGAATCTCATCTATATTAAAACTATATATATATATATATAACGAAGGAAATGTGGTAAGGAACCAGGTGGACCATAACGCACCAAAGTACTCAATACTTGAGGTAGTAGAGTGGGTAATAGGAACCAGTAAGACCCCGACAGCTGAGCTCAAGCCGTATCGACGGCTAATTCTGGACTGTTGTTATTGTCCAGAATTAGCCGTCGAAACGGCTTGAGCTCAGCTGTCGGGGTCTTACTGGTTCCTATATCTATATATATATATATATATATATATATATATATATTAGTTTTATAAATAAAAATTGACATACCCTAAAAAATGCTACCTTCACGGTTGGAGTCTCCTGGTTAGTGGAGATATTAGATTTATTGTTGGTTTATTATGCAAATTAGTGTCGGAAAGGTTTAAATAACAGTATATTTAAATTACGCCGTTGGAAGAGGGAAAAAAGAAAGAGAAAATGAAAGAGAAAAAGAAATAGAAATAGAAAGAGAAAGAGAAACAACGTGAGTATATTTAAGTGAGAGATAATATTAGTTATAAGGACAGTAATAGCGTAATTATTGTTTACGTTATGAGAGAAGAAACGAAGAAATGAATATTTCGTAGATGAATAATAGCCGGATTCATTATAATGATAGGTTGAAGAATGTTATCTAGGGTTTAATAAATTAATTCATTCAATTGTTTTTTTTTATATGTGTATGTTAAAAGAAACTTTTATATATATTTATATATACTATTAAAAAATATACTATTATTACAAAACCCGCCGAGGTTGACTTTGCCTTTCATCCTTACGGGGTCGATAAAATAAAGTACCAGTAATACACTGGATAATTGCTGGCCTTGTGCCTAAAGTAGAAACAATTATTATTATAAGATATATATTATTATCATTAATTATTAAAAAAATATTTAAAAAATTATTTAAAAAATGTAGGTTTAAAGTATCCGAACAATTCTAAGCCCATGGAAATTCAGAGAGTTTACAGAAGAATAATCCCTTATTTGTATTATAATAGCAGTACAGCGTAAAGGAAAAAAGTGATTTTTATTAATTCAGGTAACTCTAAGGATTAAATGCTATAAGGTTAAGAAGTTAAAAATTTAAATTTTCCATCTTAATAATTGTTTCTACTTTAGTGCATTACTGGTACTTTATTTTATCAACCCTGTAAAGATGAAAGGCAAAGTCAACCTCGGCGGGATTTGAACTCAGATCGTAAAGGGACGTAACTATGCTGGAAAGCATGGTGTCTGACCCTCTACCGATACTGCCAATCCTCTTAATAATGTAATTAGAGTATGACTCTTATGTTATTTTATAGTAAGTTATAAATTTATAAATTCATAATTTTAGCTGTCATACAGTTATAACTGTTAAAACATAAATTTGCATGCTATAACGTCATAACATATAGAAATTATATATTTAAAATTTTCATAGGAATATATCCAAAACATAAACCATAAAAAAACTCTTTCATAAGAGTATGTTTATAGAATATACTTAAAGTATAAATTTTAGGTTATACCATCTACATCAAAATCACTATGTTTATCTCATATATATATATATATACATATTTTGATATATATATATATATATTAAGCATTTGAAAAATATAAGAATATAGAAATATAAAATACACAATATAAAATATGAATTATAATGAATTTAAAAAATATAAGAATATAGAAATATAAAATACACAGTATAAAATATGAATTATAATTTTCTTATACCCATCAGAGGAATTTTCAAAGAATTTTCTTTAAATCTTTCAGTACGTTTATCAAGAAAAATTTCCAAGAAAATGTTTTTCTTTAAGAGAGTTATAAGCAGTTACATGAAGGAATCTAATGATTTATCGATAGGTGTAATAAAGATGTGTTATAGATTACATTTTATATATATATTTAAACGTTGAATTCAACCGATGTTTACAAGAACTGAAAAGATTATTCCTTAAATTAACAGAATTTTTACTTTTTAATATAAAGAATATTTCTTCTATACAAAGAACACAATTTTCAGATGAAGCATTGGATGGAGGAGCTTTGGAGATAATATTCCAAAGTAAAGAATAGTTAGTGTTCTTTGATTTAAGGTCCCATAGTAAATTAGATAGAGAAGTTGAAGATTTTTTATTTATATTCGTAAAAGAGCATTTATGGTTATTAAAACGGGACTTA
The DNA here is from genome assembly GCA_964016885.1 of Eledone cirrhosa. Classification (NCBI taxonomy): domain Eukaryota; kingdom Metazoa; phylum Mollusca; class Cephalopoda; order Octopoda; family Eledonidae; genus Eledone; species Eledone cirrhosa. Next base: position 6,280,492 of record OZ024744.1, on the reverse strand, counting down.
AAATCTGTGAAGGTAGAGCCTACATAATTAAATGAATTTAAATTAGTTTTTACGTTACAATTATATACTATATTTTTAACTAAACAATTGTTATTTAGCGGACAGTTAGATTTATTTCTACAGTTACATTTATCAAAATTTAAGTTCCTAGGAGCCGTATTATTAAATTGGATATTGCTGGGGTTATTAATGGTATTCTGGTTAGGTTTTAAGTTTCTATTATTCATACTATTAATATTCTGCGCTAAATTACTGGTGGTGGAATGCGATAATTTTATAGTATGTCTATTAAATATTGAGTAATACTTATGTGTTCTAGGAAAGCATTTATCTAGAGCTTTAAAGAATAATATAGCAATAGGAGTTTTAATACTTAATGAGAAAGGAGGAGCGAACCATAATATATTCCTAGTTCTATTTTTGTTTGTTTTTCGAATTATTGTAAGGTTTCATATTATAGTTGTTAAAATTATGGTTAGTTGTCATATCATTATTATCAATGTATTTAATTTTATTACTATATCCTGCCCTACATAACGCTTCGTTATAATATTACGCTTTATCTTCAAAAATATTCTTATTAGATGAAATTCTAGAAATACGTTGCTGCACAGAGTTTACTATAGTGTTTACTATAGGGAGACTCCAACCGTGAAGGTTGCATTTTTCAGGGTATGTCAATATTTATTTATAAAACTAATCTATATTATATTTTATCTGATTAAAGCGCACCATAATCTGCCTTGGTGGCCCTTGAAATATGTATAATGAAATAAATATGGTTTTATAAATATAGTTTCCATTTGTTAATATATTGTATATTTACTCCAATTAATTTGTTGAGTGCTTTATATCAGTTATAAAAATATTTTGCTTGTTGTATCCCAACAAATTAAATATAACCTCTACATATATATATATATTATTCAAAATGTTAATACTGGAATTGAATAATCAAAACCGTAGCGGTATGTCGCATATCAAATCTTATATTTTGTCTGATGAGAACGTACTTAAACACCATTAAACCTTTGAAATATGTATAATTAATAATATATATATTTTTATTATGAGAGTATTTTTCATTTATTAACATTTTGAATAATATATATATATATATATATATATATATATATATATATATATATATATATATATATATATATATATATATATATATGCATTCGTTAGCTTGGCCGCAGCCAAAAGCTTCGTTAATGCTGTACTAAAATTTGTATTTTTAACTTCTAGAATTAACGATTAACTGATTAATTTAATTGGACAATTCTATTGATTGATTAATTGTTTATGTTTGTTTGATAATTTCTGGTTGAGTGCTTAATTCGGTTTGTCTAAGGGAATTTCATTCCTTTGTCCCACATTTAGAATTGACTGCCAAAATGGGGGTTACCTCCCTTTGGAAAAACACGTGTCTATAGCGAAAATTATTGCTAAAAAACACACCCGTTGAGGCTATAGAACGCAAGACTTGTTGATGAAGTAAATCCTTTGTTCTGTCGTCAAAGGCCATTAACTTGCAGACCCCTGCAAGCGGAATTTGCCGATCTCGGATTTACAGAAAGCTAGCGTGAATGTTGTATGTTATTTGTGATGTATATTATATGCTATACGTGATGCGTTGGGTATTGCATTCGATGTCCACGTGATGGTCCAGGTCAGTCAAAATCTTTTCCTGAGTTCAGTTTTTTTCGTTGCTATGGCAATGCGGCTAGACTGTCGGTCGCTATATTTGATTTGCAAAGCTGTCTAAACGTATTGTTATAACTCTGGGGTATTATTCGCCATCGAGTGCTAAGCTGCATTCCGAATCTGCATTCATTAGCTTGGCCGCAGCCAAAAGCTTCGTTAATGCTGTACTAAAATTTGTAGATATATATATATATAAACATATAAATGAAAATAGAGAAATTAATGTGAGCAAGAAGCCAAGAGTAATTCATAATATATAAGTGACTATTACGTCAAGATGGAAAATAATTAACGTAAGATATGGGAAAATAATTCAATCTCAATTCAAAAAAAGTAAAGACAGAAATTTTATCCACAGGTTTTGTGTAATCCAGGGAAAAAACCAATAGTCTTAACTCAGAATAAAATTAAGAGTAAATACTTATCCTTCAATTTGGAAAAATCTACAAATGCTCTATATAGTCTTTAAAAGACTATTCCACGAAACTTTTCAGTGAGGTTAGTCACGGTTGGACTCGTTCATCAGTAGAGCTCAAACACGATAACAAAAACCATTGCTAAAATATGCCAGAAAGGGAATTTAAAAGCAGGCTAGTTACACCTCGTGTAGAATTAATATAATAAACACACATGGAGAACAGGGCTAGTGACGTCAGAACGAGACGAATATATATATATATATATATATATATATACATACATACGTAATGTTATATGGTTCTTTAGTCATTTAAAAAAAGGGGGAAAATATAAACATAAATAATATAAATACAATAAAAGTAAAAAAAACAATAATGTTTTCTAGAAGGTTAAATCAATATTAACATTTGATATCATTCAATTGACATTATTTGCGTTCCCACTCATATCTAGTTGTTTATTTTATTGAAGAAAGGTTTTTAGTCTTTTGTTTCGTGGGTTTGTTTTTGCTTTATTTCAATTTTGTTTTCTATGTTAATTTATTTATAAATATTTCTGTTCAGGCGTTCTTGCAGGGTTTTTTTCTTTTCAGTATAAAGACTAAATACGTTTACCTTACTGTACATGTTTACATTATTTGAAGAATATTTGGCTTTCAGATAGATTTCAAATATTAGATGTATATCTTTAGTTTAGTTAAGGTTTTAGTGTGTATGTAAAAAAAAACTCCTTTACAGAAATAACTTCTGGAAAGAAGAGGAAATGTGTGGCGTTCGAACGAGTATTCTCCACCTGCAACTAACTTAGCACCTTGGTCCCAGTCTGAAGGATGGAGAATATATTGCCCCGGTGAGAGAGAATCGTTGGAAGAAAATGTACGGCGCATTAAGCAACATGCTTCCCCCATTACGATCAATTAGTCGGTATTGTTTATTTCGTACAGGTTTTCTCGTATCTTTATCTCCACTGTTTAACCTTTAGTGAAGTCCTACAAATTGAATATACCCTGCCAATTGGATCTCCGTCCGTTGTTGTTAACTTCCTGTGGGTCTTCTTGAAATGTTCTATGCCAGATTTTCTTGACCTGTATATAGTGAAGTTCTACAAATTGTCACCTTTACATACCTGCTTCTGAGGAACCATATGATGTGACTAGTCCATCAGAACCGGTGCCTTGCCCCAATATACCGTAATGGTTGGACGTTCGTCCTTCATATTGCTATTCAATCAATCACATCACTTAACTTTGTGAAGATCGATTTGGTATAATGTCATCGATAAATACGATGATGTTTGTATAGTCGTATTTTTGTAGCAGTTATTGTTATCCAGACAGCAATCCTCTTTTGCAGTTGTGCAGTTTGTGTGATATCCACGTTAACCTCACCCTATCTTCCATTACACAACCTAAATGTATCAAATCTGTGACTTCTTTGTTCTAGTTGTAGAAGTTGCAGTTGACTTAAATAGTTTCTCTGTATTTATGTTGTTTGTTTTCTCAGCTAACCCTCACTCCAATATTTTCTACTGTTACCTGTGGGTGTGTGGCACCTTCTTATTTTCCTATTTTGCTAACAAAAGTTGAATGTTGTCTGTTTCGTATTTCTTTGGTACCATGTAACCTGTATAATCTGCTTCATGGTGGAGTGTTCGGAAACACACCAGTCTCCCCACCAGACCTTGGTCAGGCAAGGAGGGTTAGTGAAACACCAGCAGCACAAAAAAGAAGAACTCTTAAAAGGGTGGATGAACTACTCAGAGTCAACGGCAATCCACCCCAACTATGGGTTAAATAGCCTGACCAACCCACAAGTAGTCAAGCACAGTGAGTTCGGTTACATCCCTGCAGAAATGACCAAACGCAAATAGAAAGTAGTGCGAGTCAAACAGGGAGCGGTTTCCTCCAACAACACTGAGAAGGCCTGCATTGTATTGACGATTAAAATACCTTCAGAACAGTCCAATAATATTCGAAAATCGATTAAAGATGTTCATTTTTGTCACTCTACAAGGAAATGCTTAAATTCTATATGATTACTTATCTATGTACGCAGTTTATATTTATCCTAAACGGGCGGTAGTCCGTTTAGTAATATTGTTGTGGTCGTGTTTTCGTTGGCAATCGTCTATTTACGACAGTACAGCGCGGCTCTACTTTATTTAACTGAGATAAAACTTATATGAGCATGAACAGTAGATCATTACGCATCTTTTGGCTTAAAAATCTAGAAATTTGGTCCAACGGGAAAAAGTTTATAATCAAAGTTTGCTGATAAATCTTGTGTTCAAGTGAGTGAGTAGTAAGCGTGACGCTAGGGGAGGTAATCCAGAAATGACGACGTTTGGAAAAGTTTAATTACTGCATGAAAGAAATGATTCAAAAATTGAACTTGCCCAATCTTCACAACATTGAAAATTGGTCAAAATTTGACAAATCTGACTTCAAACCAGATATGATTCATTTGAACAATGTTGGAAATCTTAAACTGACACAGATTTTTGCCAATGTTTTTGCCACCTGATCCTTGTTCTATGGCTAACTGACTAATTTTGTGACTTAATAAAATGTCATCATACTAGTAATGCACAATGGTCATTTTTAAATTTAAATTTTATTAAATAGTTGTTGCTTGCATTTCCTTAAAATAGTAACAAGAATGTACATATACCTTTTAAAAATACATCATTATCAGTCAAATCAGTCAAATGTCACTAAAAGCCAGGTGGTCGATAACAACTTCTATAAGATTAGTTACATGCTCACACATTGGATCACCTCTCATCAATGGCATTGGGTGTCTGAGATAATCGTGGAGATAACTGATGAAGTCACAAATGAAGTGATGGTCTTCCAGTGTGAACAACTCCCTATATCCATTGATATATGTGATGGCTTCCGATTCATAGGTGCATTTTATTAGGAATTCCATGCATCCGATTTTCAGTGATTCAATGGGCATTTTATCAGAGATGATAAGGTATTTGACCACGTTTTGCTTTGTAAGTAAATTGGAGAGAATCACTGCAGTCAAAGTCATTTCTTTGCATGGGTTTTTGTCCATTCTAAAATGTTAAAATGATAAAGTATTACTACTATATAACTTACATCTATTGTTGTAACACCATTGAAATGCACAAGTTTCACCAATTCACTATTATGCACTAATCATCTCAAATGCATTCATGATTTACTAGCTTTGTCATTAAGCCAGTTGCCTCAACTAGATTGCAATTATACTCAAAAGAACTTTAAGATGTCAATCACTTGTCAGTAATTCACTATGATCATTTAATTATTAGATAGTTGTTGCTTACATTGCCTTAAAAAATAGTAGACCAGATAGAAAAATGCGTACAGCAAAAAAAAGTAATATTGTTGGAATATAAACCTTTAAAAATACAGGACAAGAAACTAAAATAAAACTTTAAAAGAATAGGACAAGAAACTAAGATAAAACTTTAAAAGAATAGGACAAGAAACTAAGATAAAACTTTAAAGAATTGGACAAGAAATAAAAAGTTTTACAATAATATTAGTGGCAACATTTTTTTATTCGTTTCCTGTGCTATGCCCCAGTATCTTCTTGATTAGTGCATAATAATTGTCATGCTCTCATTGTGCGTTGCCCCTGAGCGGTTGGTTCTGGTTGGGGTTGGTTGGCTGAGCAGTTATACTCCGTCGGAATGACCATTGCAAGAAGAATTGGCCAATGCAGCTGCAGGTTTCCTCCAAGAATGCACTTCTGGTCCCGCAACACCAGACGAAGATGGAGAAGACGACCGGGACAAGATGTCGACTCTGACCACCGACTACGGCACCTCCCTCAACCACCAGTCCTCCCTCCCTCTGTCCCGTCATCCCTCCAGTCCTCCTTCTCCCCCTTCCTGTACCAGAAAGCTGTGGCACGCATTCATCTGGACTGCCGGACTTGAACTCAAGGACAAGATGCAAGGAGAAGATGGACGAGTTGGTCAAGATCAAGGATGAGCGGGACGACAAGACCGTCCGCTGCTGCTCAAGATCTGTGCTCATGGGCCCAAGGGTCCATTCACATTATGCATGACACATGAGGCGTGTCGCCGAATGATGAAATAGGGGTATGGTTATGGCCCAATTGGTGTTCAAACCAGGATCAAAATAATCCCCCCGGTCTGACGACGACCTCTGAATGTGGAACCCAGAGCCTATGAATGTGGAACTCGATTTTTTACCAATAAAAATTTTGCCACTAATATTATTGTAAAATTTTTTATTTCTTGTCCAATTCTTTAAAGTTTTATCTTAGTTTCTTGTCCTATTCTTTTAAAGTTTTATTTTAGTTTCTTGTCCTGTATTTTTAAAGGTTTATATTCCAACAATATTACTTTTTTTTGCTGTACGCATTTTTCTATCTGGTATACACATGTGTATACATTTATATACATGCGTATTTATCTATATACTCAATTTATATATCTATACACACAAGTGTACATGTCAATACACACGTATATATATATATATATATATATATATATATATATATATATATATATATATATATTGTTATACTTGGGGAGGGTCATATTTGTGTAATATTGCCAGAATTAATAACAGAACACACTCACTGTTTGGTTGGTTTTCGCTTTTCGCTTCTGTGTCTTTTATATCGGCAATCTAATTTATTCGGTCCTCAATGTTGCCATTGACTGACCGACGGTCAAAAATAATACAGATACAATATAGACAAAAACACATATATATATTGTTATACTTTGGGAGGGTCATGTTGCCAATAAGAAACACACGCACCAGTTGCTTTCACTTCAATTTATTATAATAAATTTATAATAAATTTATAAATTTATAAATTTCTGGTTGGTTAGTTGGTTCCACAACCAGATAGTTGTTTATATATTGTCATAGTTCTTTCGTCACACATTCTGTGACCTCTTCAGTGACTGGGGATTCCTTTCTTTGTTTCTGTGCCCCTCTTTTGTTCTGTCCTACGCCATTTTGTTTCTGTGTGTGTGTTGTGTGCTCAGTCTGCGCATGCGCCACATTCAGGTGTCTGTGTGTGTTTATGTTCATTTATTTATTTGTTTATTTACATGTTACTGGTTGGTTGTTTGTTCTATGTGTGTGTGTGTGTGTTTTCATTTTGTCCTTAATTGTAAGTTGTGATGTTGCTGTTCCACTCATATTTTCTATTTAATTTTGGTTGTAATTCTTTTATGTTTATTGCTTCTGTAATTTGTCTAAACATTGCGTCTTTTCTGTGTGTGGATTCTATTTTTATTTCTATGTTCTCTAATTTACCCTTGTGTTCTATTTTAGCATGTTGGTAGAGTACAGATGATTCTTTACTATCTTGAAGGTCTCGCCAGTGTTCATTTATCCGTTCCCCTACACTACGAGCTGTCTCACCTATGTACACTATATTTTTGTCTCTACATTGTCCTTCAGTACATCTTATGCTATACACTACTTTCGTTGCACATCTGCAACATCGTCAGTGGTGTTATCGTTTCCTCCTGTTGTATTATATGTCTACGCCATTTTTATTCAGTCTGTCTATATATATATTTATTTATTTGCTTGTTTGTTTATTTTATTTTGTCTTCTTTGCGCATGCGTTTGCGTGTGTGTAGTGTTTTGTTTGCTGTGTGATGGGTGACTAGTGTGTGTTTATGTGCTTGTTGTTATTGTGTTTGTGTATGTATTATTTATTTATTTTATTTTATTTATTTACTTATTTATACTTCTCTTAGGTCAGTGTTGTTTGTTTGGGTGTTGTTGTTATTCCATTCATTCTTTCTGTTTAGTCTTGGCCTTCTAAGTTCTATTTCACTGGCCTCTCTGATTTGCCTATCTGCTGGGTCATTTCTATGTTTAGATATTATTCTAATTTCTATGTTGTCCATGTTACCGTTATGTTGTTGTCTAGCATGTTCGTATAGTACTGATCCGTTTTTTCGTCCTTTTAGTTCCCTCCAGTGTTGGTCTATCCTTTCACCTATGCTACGAGCTGTCTCACCTATGTATGTTGTTGTCATGTTTCTGCAAGTACCCTCTGTACATCTTATGCTATAGACTACGTTTCTAGTTTTACAGTTTATCCGGGGGTTCACCTTACATATGATACATTTCCTATTGGTACAGTGGGTTTTCTTAAAAGGGTAGGTTTTGCTGATCAGGGATTTTATGGTGGTTCCTGGCTTTTCTACCACCTTAATTTTTAAGTGGGTCTTTCTCAGGGCCTTTCTACACTGGTTAGCTAATTTCCCTCCAGGGGTAGCGTCCACAAACATGACACTCTGGTATCTCTTGTTGTCGTACCATGAGGTGGCTTTCCCTATCTTATGTCTAGCCCTATCTAAGCTATTCCATGATTTGCTCCTGTATAATGGGCAAATTCCTTTCATTTCCAGTTCTATGAGGGTCTTATACTTTTCCATGGCTCCTTCGTATACTCTGACTCTGTCTCTTTGGTTGTAGCCAGAGAACTGCATGCGGTTGATGAAGTATTGGATGTGTCTTTCCATTTCTGTTGGGTCGCACATGCGGGACACGTTCTTCATCACTCGTACCAAGTCTGCGATCAGGATATTAAACTTAGCACTACTGGACATTGCTGAGTTTTTGAGTATCAGGTATTTGGAGGCCATGGGTTTAGCATAGTGTGAGTGGAGAATTTGGGCTCTCTCGTCTATAGTGTTAATCCAGAGTTCTGTGTCTAATACAGGTAGTCTATTGTTAGGGTGTTTGGAAGGGAAGTCGATAGTTACAGTTATACTCTGGTGTATGGAATTAGCTATCTGCTGGATGCTTTCCATCGTGCTACGTTCTAAATCAAACTTGTTGGTGCTTTCTAGTGGGCATGCTTTTATAACTATATTGATATCGTCTACATAACGAGAGTACATGATGAGGTCTATGGAGCTCTCATTAAGGAGATCTTTAAGTCTCCTTTCCCACCATACCATGAAAAGGTTGGCAACATCACCAGCTATGCTGACGCCGATGGCTGCTCCCTCATTTTGGGTGTAGATCTTCTCGTTGAACTTAAATATGTGGCCATTTAGGGTAGTTTTGATACTAGCCTCTATTGCATGTGCGACTATTTTTCTTACCTGATCATTGTTTTGGATGGTCTGTATAGCTTTGGTCCACCCAATCCACCTTCCCATGGGAGTCTTTTTTGCCATTGAGTTTATGGTGGGGGCTCTACCTCTTATAGTTCTACTGGGGCAGAAACGTCTAAGGTTATGGCTGTCTAGGTAGTCAGTGTCGTAGGTAAGTCTAAGTAGGAGGCCCAGTTCGTCTGTGTCGACGTCGCAGAACTCCACCTCACTCTCAATGATCATCTCCACACATATTTCCACAGAAAAATCAATGTTAATGGATGGGTACAGTGACACCACATCCATGCTGCCTATTATGCAGTTGGATAGGTTCCTGTTTTTGTTGCACTCACTGATTCTGCTGAGGAGGTCCTCTGTACTGTCACATACATCTGGGGACATCTTGATTATGGGGCGTATAACCATTGAGAGGAAGTAGAAGATCCTGTAGTTACTAGCTATATTAGCTCCGCTGGTGGTGGTGATGGTTGTGGTGGTGGTGGTGATGGTGGTGGTGATGGTAGTGGTGGTGGTGGTGGTGGTAGTGGTATTGGTGGTGGTGGTACTGGTGGTGGTGGTGATAGTGATGGTGGTGGTGGTATTGTTGTTGGTGGTGGTGGTGGTAGTGGTGGTGGTGATGTTGGTGGTGGTGGCCATGGTGGTGGTGGTACTGGTGGTGGTGGTGGTGGTGGTATTGGTGGTGGTGGTGTGGTGGTGGTGGTGGTGGTACTGATGGTCGTGGTGTTGGTGGTGGTGGTAGTGGTGGTGTTGTTGTTGGTGGTGGTGGTGGTTGTGATGGTGGTGGTGGTAGTGGTGGTGGTGGTGTTGATGGTGGCCATGTCATGTGGTCGTGGTGTTGTGTATTTATGTGTAATTTATTTCTGAGTGTTTTGTGTGTGAGTACATGAGTGTGTGTATGTGAGCAGGTGTGAGAGCAGTAGTGTGTATGTGTATGAAGGGGCGGGGGAGTAGTGTACAAACACATTCAGTAAGTTTCCAATGGTTTGAAGCATGGAATTAACCAGCTAACTTTATCCATTTATATTCCATGGATGGCTTCTTAAATCTCTTTAATATCGATTATCGATTTCTTTTTCTGTGCATAACGTTAATATTTCTGTTGGACCTTTTCCCATGAATCATATCTTGCACATCAACTCTTATGTAATTTACCATTACACTACACAGATACTATAGCACTGATAGAGGGGAGAGAGAGGAGGTAGAGAGAGAGGGGAGACAAAGAGAGAGAGAGAGAGAGAGAGAGAGAGAGAGAGAGAGAGAGAGAGAGAGAGAGAGAGAGAGAGAGAGAGAGAGCACATGAACGTTGTATATGCTAGAAATAGCACCCGTTCAAATTAGAGGGTATGTTCTAATCTTTCAAAATTTTATTTTATTTATTTGGAGAATGGGGGGGGGGGGACTTGTTGGCTAGATTATGGCTGAACAGGAACAACAACAGTAACAACAACAGTAACAACAACAGTAACAACAACAGGAACAACAGTAACAACAACAGTAACAACAACAACAGTAACAACAACAACAACAGTAACAACAACAACAAGAGTAACAACAACAACAGTAACAACAACAGTAACAACCAATTAAGACAAAGTCAGTTGTGTACTCTGCCAGTTTCTACGTTAACGTTGTTAACAATAATTACTAAGTTTTCTATAAAGCCAGAAATTGTGGCGATATTCTATGATGTCACTCAACAGAGATTCTTACCTCAAAATTGGTAACAGTGAAACTTTTGTCTGTCTACACATCTGTGTCTACCACGTCTCTGTCTACCACATCTGTCTACCACGTCTGTGTCTACCACGTCTGTGTCTACCACGTCTCTGTCTACCACATCTGTCTACCACGTCTGTGTCTACCACGTCTGTGTCTACCACGTCTCTGTCTACCACATCTCTGTCTACCACATCTGTCTACTACGTCTGTGTCTACCACGTCCGTGTCTACCACATCTCTGCCTACTACATCCCTGTCTACCACATCTCTGTCTACCACGTCTGTGTCTACCACATCTCTGTCTACCACGTCTGTGTCTACCACGTCTGTGTCTACCACATTCTGTCTACCACGTCTCTGTCTACCACATCTGTCTACCACATCTATGTCTACCACGTCTACCTCTACCACGTCTTTGTCTACCACGTCTGTGTCTACCACATCTCTGTCTGCCACGTCTGTGTCTACTACATCTGTCTACCACGTCTGTGTCTACCACATCTCTGTCTACCACATCTGTCTACCACATCTATGTATGCCACGTCTGTGTCTACCACATCTGTCTACCACATCTATGTCTACCACGTCTGTGTCTACCACGTCTGTGTCTACCACGTCTGTGTCTACCACATCTGTTTACCACGTCACTGTCTACCACGTCTGTGTACACCACGTCTCTTTAGGCGGGGGTGGTCGTCGGTCATCCCGTCTAATTGGTTATTGTTTACTTGCTGGCACATCATTAAACATCAAAGAACATACCTCAAGATTATGTTACGTGAACATTTTAATTAAAGCAAATCATAATACTGGTTAGCACATCAGTGCTCCAAGGTTGGGTAGTGGTTCATTATCGTATTATGCCACGTCCGCACGGTGTGATGTCGCTGCGTGGAAAAACTGCACGGGGATTAGCACGTATGTGGTCTACGAGCTGCCATGACCAGAGGGTGTTGGTCTCAGCAACTGACGTCAGAACTAAGGGCAGTTAATCGACTGGCTTCACAGTCGACGCTAGATGGCATGATCTTCTACATGGCCTCCCACCAGAATTTTAGAAAATTAAATAAAAATCGGTTCATCGAATCATGTATGTAGAAAAACCGATTAGCAACCATCAAAAATCACAAACCAAGGAGCAATCAACCCAACCGAGCACGAAGAGCACAACAAATTTCAAAAATACATATTAAAAAACCATGCAAGAACGTGAAAGAAAAAAAAAACCAATGTAATGAGATGTAATTACAATTTCCTAAAAGTTCCAATAGTCACTACAGGATTAAAGCACCGCACAATAGCAGTTTAAAAATATACCGTGCTACACAGTTTTTTTGGCCAATGAACCGGAACGGGTCGTAGTCTTATATCTTGGTGATGGGGAGGGGGGGGGGGGGCGACGACGAAGCAGCAGGTGTGTGTGCGAAAGAAAAAGAGGGGGCGTTTGTGGTTCAGGTGCGATAGCATCTGTATCCAAATGTGCTCGTTTGAGTCTATCAATCGAAACCGTCTCTCTGGAACCCTTAATGTCTACAGTGAAATGTTTCTCGGAACGAGCTAATACACGATAGGGTCCAGAGTATGGTTGCGTGAGAGGTGGTTTCACGGCATCGTTTCTCACAAACACATGGGTCCACGAGGCAATATCCCTCGGGACTGAAAATTGTACAGTTTGCTTCCTCGTATCCATCGGCGGCAGGTCCTGAAAATAAGAACGCAGACGGGATACGTAGGAAAGCGGATCTTGTTCAGCAAAATCGACAGGGGCAAGCATTTGCCCAGGTAACGCTAGAGGAGCACCATATAGCAAAACGGCTGGAGAGAACCCAAGGTCCTCCTTTATTGTTGACCGAATCCCCAACAACACAATAGGGAGGTACTCGCTCCAGCGCGTAGAGTCAGGAGAAGTCCGTAGAGCGGCTTTCAGTTGTCGGTGGAAGCGCTCCACCATTCCATTCGAGGCAGGATGATCTTTGTCAATTCATGGAAGAGGTTAGATTCAAACTGTCTTCCATGGTCCGTTGTAATCGTAATTGGTACTCCATATCGAGCGATCCATCCAGACACAAGGGTACGCGCTGTGGTCTCAGCAGTGATATCCCTCAAGGGATGGCTTCAGGCCATCGCGACAAACGATCGATTACAGTCAATAAGTAATTGTAACCACCGCTGATGGGCCAAGGTCCCACGATGTCCACAAGAATTTGGCGAAACCGAGCGTCCGGGTTACTAAAAGTACCAAGAGGAGTCTTTATATGTCTATGAACTTTCGATTTCTGGCAAGCAACACAGGAACGGCACCAGACAGTAATTTCACGTCTCATATTTGGCCAGAAGAATCTAGCCGTTATGAGTTTTACTGTGGCAGAAGATCCAGGATGTGAAATGCCGTGCAAAACAAGAAACACAGTTCGACGATGATTCAACGGAACAAAAGGGCGTAGCGTATCCAAAGAACGTCGCAGAGGATCCGTCCGTCTGCGGTCGGTAAAGGTAGGTATTTCATCCTGCAATTCACAAATTCAGGTGATGTAACATCCAACGATTCGAGGGTAGGCTGATCGGCTGCCAAGTGATTCAAATCTGTCATCGGGCGACGAGATTGAAGTAATTGGTAAACGAGACAAGGCGTCGGCCGCTGTATTCATAGAACCCGGAATATGTTGAATGTCATTCGTAAACTGAGAGATGAGATCAAGATGTCTAGTTTCTCTAGGTGAGTATTTGTCTGCTTTCGCTCTCAATGCCAAAGTTAATGGTTTATGGTCAGTAAGAATAGTGAATGTTCTATCCTCGAGCGTGTGTGAAAAATGTTTCACAGCTAAGTAAATGGCTAACAGCTCCCGTCCAAAGGTGCTGTAGCGGGTCTCAGCAGGTTTCAGCTTCCTGGAAAAAAATTCCAATGGTTGCTGATAACCATTGCTATTCTGTTGCAAAACTGCGCCCACGGCGACATCCGATGCATCAACACAAAGCGAAAGCTTAGCACCGGGTATCGGGTGAGCGAGCAAAGATGTATTAGCCAAAAGGGTCTTGGCATGTTGAAAATCCTCGAGTTGAGTGTCGTTCAAAGAAATGTCTTTGTTCTTCTTTCGACAATTCTTTAAAATTTCGGTCAGAGAAAAGAGTAGCTTTGCACAATTAGGCACAAAACGCCTATAAAAATTCATCAGTCCCAAGAACTGGCGTAACTGACGTAGTGAGGACGGTGGAGGCAAATCCTCGATAGCCTTAACCCGCTCAGGAAGGGGTCGAATACCGTCAGCATCAATGACGTGGCCCAAAAAAGTTAGTGACTCAGAACCAAAAACACATTTTGATGCATTTATCCGGACATTATACTCCTTCAATCGGCGAAAAAGGAGATCTAAATGTTGCATATGTTGTACTTGAGAAGAACTAGCAATGAGATATATGTATAGACGAAATCGAGACGACAAGTGACTTCATCCATGAATCGCTGAAAGGTGCTAGCAGTATTCCTTAACCCGAAAGGCATGTTCAAAAATTCAAACGATCCGAATGGAGTAATTATAGCCGTTTTCGGGATATCGTCTCTATGGACAGGAATCTGGTTGTAAGCACTACCAAGTCAAGTTCTGAAAAAATCCTGCATCCCTGCAACGAAGATGCAAAATCTTGCAGATGAGGGATAGGGTAACGGTCCGGCTCTGTCATGGAGTTTAGTCTCCGGTAATCTCCAGTGGGTCTCTAATCGCCAGACGATTTTGGTACCATGCGTAACGGAGACGCCCACGGGCTCGTGGATGGGCGAATAATCCCGAGCTGCAGCATATGATCAAACTCGGATCGTGCTGCTTTGAGTTTGTCCGGAGGTAAACGACGGGGACGAGAAAACACGGAAGCACCGGTAGTGGTAATGAAATGCTCCGTGGTATGACTTGGCTCATCGACTCGAAAATGTCCCTGAGTCTGTTGCGATTTCAACAATGCATGGTACAGATCTCCAGAGATAACGAGAAAAAACGTCGGGCTAAGCGTAGGAATTTTTGCCGCTTTGCCGACACTAGCCAAACCAGTTATATCGTCGATTACGCGTTTGCGACGGAGATCCACCGTCAACGAAAAGTGGTGGAGAAAATCCGCGCCTAGAATCGGATATGGCAAGTCAGCGACAGTGAAAATCCATTTAAAATCGCGCCGCAGATTACGGAACTGCAAAGGAAGCGAGATTTTTTTCCAAAGGTCCGGATCGGTGAACAATTAACTGCCTGCAACTCAATCGGTGACTCAGGGAGAGTCTCTTTCATACAATTCAGAGGCCAAATAGAACAAGAGGCACCTGTGTCAACTAGAAAGGCTCTACCAGATAATAGGTCCTCAATAAAGAAATGACGGCTGGGCGATATGTCACAGAGTGCACTATCCGCTATCAGTGACTCTGGGTGCCGTTTTCCTTAAAAGTACAAGAAGCTCTGCAATGTGCGGCTTTATCGCCGTAAGTCTCGTGATACCAACAAAAAGGTGAAGTGGTCGGTCCGGAACGGCTATGGCGGCGAGGAGTTGAAAATGAACGGGAACGACTCCTATGCCGTCCAGATGATTTGAGTTCCTTACACAACTCTGATAGTTGGCGAGTCAGTGCTTCCATTGTTTCGAGCACCTTCTCCTCGCGTGATGGTAAGTGTTGCTGGTCAACAGAAGAGGAGGCAACAGAAGAGGAAGCAACATATAGTTGTTTCGAAGTGTCTCGCTTCGTAACCTCCACGATTTTGTCGGCGGAGTCGGCAATGTCGTCCAATGAACTAACGTCCACCATATTGACAAGTATCGCTTGCACCTCCTGAGGGAGGCGAGAGAAGAGTTGTTTCAGGAAGGAGCTATCCTGACCCTGGGAATCACTCAATCCCCGCAAATGACGCAAAAAGGCGGTAGGCGTCCGCTCGCCTAAACGTTCATCCTCGATCATCATACGAAAACGACTTTCCGCCGAATTACTATTCCTTCATAAAATCTTCATACGCAAGGAGTCATAGGTAATGTCAGCGGGGGGTCGGTTATTAAATCATGAACCGAATCCGCCAAATTAGGATGCAATCCGCTAATTAATACGGCGAGCCGGTGTTCAGGCTCGGTTCTGCAGAGGTAAAATATGCCTGAAGCTGAGCAAACCACAGCTTCGGATTCCCAGTAAATGCAGGCAAGTGTGGGGTATTCATGGCTAGACAATAGGCGGTTTACAAGGAAAAGTAAAAACATCTCTGTCTATCACGTCTCTGTCTACTACGTATCTGTCTATCACATCTGTCTACCACATCTCTGTCTACCACGTCACTGTCTACCACATCTCTCTCTACCACGTCTCTGTCTACCACATCTGTGTCTATCACATCTCTGTCTACCACATCTCTGTCTACCACATCTCTGTCTACCACGTCTCTGCCTACCACGTCAGTGTCTATCACATCTCTCTACCACGTCAGTGTCTACCACATCTCTGTCTATCACATCTCTGTCTACCACATCTCTGTCTACCAGGTATCTGTCTACCACGTCTGTGTCTACCACGTCTGTGTCTACCACGTCTGTGTCTACCACATTTCTATCTACCACGTCGTGTCACCACGTCACTGTCTACCACATCTCTCTCTACCACATCTCTGCCTACCAGGTATCTGTCTATCACGTCTGTGTCTACCACATCTCTGTCTACCACGTCTGTGTCTACCACAACTGTGTCTACCACATCTCTGTCTACCACGTCAATGTCTATCACATCTCTCTCTACCACGTCTCTGTCTCCACATCTCTGTCTACCACGTCTCTGTCTCCACATCTCTGTCTACCACGTCTCTGTCTCCACATCTCTGTCTATCACGTCTGTGTCTACCACATCTCTGTCTACCACGTCTGTGTCTACCACATCTCTGTCTACCAGGTATCTGTCTACCACGTCTGTGTCTACCACATCTCTGTCTACCACGTCTGTGTCTACCACGTCTGTGTCTACCACGTCTGTGTCTGTCACATAAGTGCCTGGCACGTCTGTGTCCTATCAAAACTTCGCTCCTGTAGACTCCAGCCATCTCTTGTTTCTTGGATCAGTATTTCGCCAACAGACCGCCATCTTGCTCCCCCCGACTCTCTCTCTCTCTCCCTCTCTCTCTCTCACCCTCTTTCTCCCTCTCTCTCATCTATATTCTATCAATAATGGTCAGCACTAAATTAGCATTTGTCCCCACACTCTTCCTCATACACCAGCCACCACCTCCCAACAAGTACGTTCTCATGTACATGAGACACCATCTTACATTCCTTCTTCACCAACTTCACACTAGTGTAATATACATGGAACCTGCCTGAACTCCTCGCAAAAGTCTACTCTAGTTCTACCAACCGGGACGTCAACAGTATCTTTCAATGGTTTCATGTTAGTTCTGTCTATACCAACCTCACATCACTACACATATCAAGAAAATATCAAATCACTTCACCTCCCCCACATAATCCTCAGTAGCTCACTGCCAGCATCTTTATATTTATTCAAATGTCAGCCATTCACCATTACAAAGGGGCAAGCTTCTTCCTCATAGCAAATATTTCATCTGAAAAAATATCTATTCTCCTGATATCTGGAAATTGCTTCATATCACCCGCAACTACTGAGCCTAAACAAAGCTGATAGTAAGAGTGGACTTGTTGAAGGTGACTGTATGAGCGTCATTGATGGATAAAAGGAAGGGTGTGGAGAACAAAACTGAACTCCGGCGCAAGCCACAGTTGGTAAAATGTGAACCAAGGAAGTGCAATCTTTATTCACAATTACTAAACAAATAGTTGATTATTATCTCGGATGTGTTAGGGTGGTGGAATTGCAGTATCGATAGAGCGTTGGAGAAAATGCTTTGTGGTATTTAGTTACGACCTTTTACGTTCTGAGTGGTGGTGGTGGTGGTGGTGGTGGTGGTCGTTGTGATGTTGGTGGTACTGTTGGTGTTGTTGTTGATGGTGATGCTGGTGGTGGTAGTGGTGGTAGTGGTGGTCGTGGTGGTGGTGGTGGTGGTGGTGGTGGTAGTGGTAGTGGTGGTGCTGGTGGTGCTGGCGTTGTTGGTGGTGGTGCTGGTGATGTTGGTGGTTCTGGTGGAGTTGCTGTTGTTGCTGATGGTGACACTGGTGGTGATGTTGCTGGTAATGGTAATGGTGGTGATGGTGACGGTGTTGTTGTTGTTGGTGGAGGTGTTGGTGGTGGTGGCGAGGTCAACATTTCCTTTCATCATTTTTGGGTTGATAAATAAAGTACCAGTTAAATACTGGAGTTGATATAGTTGTTTCAAAGAATTATTTTGGTGGCATATAAAGTGAGTCCCTCAGTCATTTGTCCGTTTGTAGTCGTTGTACATACTAACTATTCGTGGTGTTAACAACTGCTGTATACTGTTTGAATAAACGAGTAACTATCGTTAGTTGAACAGAGGCTGACGAGGTGAATAGACACCAAAACATATGTCCCGTGAGACAACTTGCAGTAAATATTCCATAATTAAGTTATAAACGACCATATATTAAATGAGACTTGCACAGATCTAGACAACCACTTGTCTAAATATGTGTATGTGTGTGTGTGTAACTCTATCCATCTATCTATCTATCTATCTATCTATCTATCTATCTAATCTATCTATCTATCTATCTATCTATCACATGTGCTGAGCTCGCTTTGTAAGTTTTTGTTTAAATTCATACGGAAATTGTAAACTGTAAACTTTCATTTTTGTACCATTTTGTAGAGGGACTGCCAGGTCAAATTTTGATCTGGTCGGTCTCTCAAAATATTCTGCGCCTTTGGGCGAAATAGTATTGTGAACATTTTATCTTTCGAAAAACTTCGAAAAACCCTATTTTGAGAAAAATGGCTGAAGCATCTTCACCATCAATCAAAGAAGGAAAGGGGAAGTCATACTCACAGCTTCCCCCTGCCACTGTCACAGCAGCAGATGCCAAAGGCAGAGGTCAGAGAGAGGAAGAATTGTCTTCACCTGTTGACCGACCACTAGATGTAGCCACAACTACACAAGAATTTGAAAACAACAACAACAACAACAACGACAACAACAGCAACAATAAAGACAACAAAAACAACAAGAACACAAACGTCACAAGTATCCACACACCAAACGAGAAAGACAATCCAAAGCGAAAACAAAATATCTTTTGCACAAACGGCTAAATTATCAGTCGCGTATGTGCTTGAAGACATTTCAAAAGCAAAAGAAATGCTGGAAAAAGCCAAGAAATATGTATCTTTTGGCGAAAACGGTTCGTTTTCTATACATTCACCTCCAGAACTAAAAAAACAGACGGAATTACGAACTGTCGTATTCCGAACAATTTTAAATAAAACAAAGAAACCAGCGCAACCATCTCGGCGAAAAAATACTCTGTGTCGCCAATTCGTTCCACACACTACACCTTCTTCCCCACCTACATGGGTAAAAAAACCCAGAGGATATGGATAACCACCATCACCCCAAACATAAACTACTGGTGGTTACTAACCGGCTTCCTCAATTTAGACGAGGACAACCTCATTTCAATAGGGAAGGCATCCGGCGACGCGTTCAGTGGAACGAGCATCGAAGTTCTGACCCAAATAAGGCCAGAACGCATCGCCCAAATCCCTGAGCGCGTCATGCTGGATGACCGTACCCACCTCAACATTATTGTGGAGGGTAGGCGTCCCTCCTGTTACCTCTGTGGCAATAGAGGTCACCTGAGGGCTGCCTGTCCCCAGCTCACACAGAAAAAAACACTGCTACCAACACCAACACCACCCCAACAACAACAACAAAAACAACCACAACAACAACAACAAAAACCAACAACCCCACCACCACCACCACCACCACCACCACCACAACAACAACAAACACGTGAAAAAATAACACAGAATACCGTCCCACCCAATCCCTCCCCACCCAAAACAAATACAAAAACACACACACCGCAAACACTACCAGAAAACATACCCCTCCCACCCAACAAGGAAGACGAACCCCTTTCGTCGCAAGACGAAAAAGATCCCTTCCAACAAGTAAAAAGAAAGAAGAGGAGACGCACCACAGACACACATGTTAACTTTACCCCCCCCCCCCCCAAGAGAACAGAAACTACACACAAACCACCCCTCCCTGTCACACAACACTATCTGCTACACAAAAAAAGACCTTACAATATACATACATGAACACAGACAACAAAGAATTACGGAAAACAATTTCAGCAAACCCTTCGGTCCAAACCGAAGGGCCTAACTTTAAAACTGCTGTGGGACTACCTCATTTAAAAATGATAAAAGGTCCCAATGCACTTGTACAAAACACTGAAAATAAATTTCACGGAGGACGTGCCCCCCCCCCCCTGCGCCAAACCAATCAACCGCGTCCTCCTAAAACATTTCACCCCCCCCCCCCCCCCAGACACCCACTCAACCACAAACACCCCAACCCCACAACACACCGATGCCCCTTCAGTTCCACAAACCACCACCCCACCCAACAACCCATCCCCAACCAGCATGGAAATTGAGCGGCCCGTTTCCCGGGACGCAGAGAGGTAAGTACCTTTTCTCCTTACCACCAACATAGCTGTGCTAAGAGTAGGGTGTCTAAATGCGCGTGGCCTGGGCTCGTCTTGGAAGCAAGCAATGCTTCTAAATGACCTCATGTCACAATCTATAAATGTGATGGTTATCTGCGAGGCCCGGATCAGCAGCATGCGACAGCTAGCCCCCACCTTTGACGACTTTGAGATGCACGCATCTCTCTGTCAGCCCGGAGGTGGGGGTGGGGTTGTCGTTCTGCTGCAAAAACATATGGGCCTTGCAACACAGATAGTTCACTTGGACCCAGGGGGTCGACTGGTGGTGCTGGACCTTGGCAGTGGTGAAGGTAGAGCCTTTAGGCTGGTAGCCGCATATGCCCCTTTTGGGACTGAGCGGCCGACTTTTTCCAGCGTCTGGAGTCTTTTCTAGGGACGTCCCGTTCCCTGCTTTTAGTGGGGGATTGGAATGGTATCCTGGATGCACGTTGGGACTATGCAGGGGCATGTCCCGATAGAGAGGGGTGCAACAGCCTCAAGGGGTTACTCGGCCGATTTGACCTGGCCGATAGATTTCGACTAGATCTTCCGACGGTGCCAACCTGGTCTTGGTCAAATCGCAGCGGATCATCTAGGTCGTACCTAGATAGATTTTTAGTTAGAAATAAGGACAGGGACTTTTTAAGTTGTCCAGAAATGCTCATGGTTGGCTATTCAGACCACAAGTTGGTGACCTGCATGGTCAACCTTGATAGAACGCATAGACAGGGCCCCGGTTACTGGAAGCTCAACTTGTCCTTGCCGGCAAGTAGAGCCTACAGGGATCGGATTAGTACGTTAGTTAAGGAACGGTTGACTGGAGCGATCGTCAACAGCAGGTGGTGGGTATCTCTAAAGAGAGAGATTAGAGTAGTCTCGATAGAATTTAGTAAGGTTCTAGCTGCGGATAGGAATAGGAAGGAAAGGGAGCTAATAGATAGAGTAGAAGAGGCTATTAGAAGCGGCGACGTGGCCAGAGTGCTAGCGTCGAGAACGGCTTTGAGCCAGTTTTTCGACGCGAAGCACGAAGGCTGCGTTGTCCGAAGTAAAATACGTGCTCTAGGGAACGAGGGGACCAAAGCTGTTGGCTGGGCCCGCGTGACAGAGGCCAACAGTGGAACTAAATCCTCCATCCGGTCTTTGCGAGACCTGGATGGACGGGCGATTCTTGAGCCTAAGCAGATGTGTGAGGCCTTTCAAAGGAACTTTGCCCGACTGTTCGGGAGGGGCGGGGGGCCGGTTGGGAACGTGGACTTCGGTCCATACCTCGACGGCCTGCCGCGCCTCTCGGACAGGGAGGCGAAGTCCTGCGAGGAGCTGATTTCGGCCGCTGAGATAGAGGACGTGCTGAGCCAATGCGGCAAACGCAAATCCCCGGGTCTCGATGGTCTTCCTTACGAATTATATCTAGCTATGCCGGACTTGTTCCCCGATCTCCTCGAGGCGGTCTACTGCAACTGGCAACAGAACGGGAGAATTCCCTGTACTGTGACCAAGGGCGTAGTCACGCTAGTGAGGAAGGACGAGAACAAGGGGGACGAAATAAGTAACTTCAGGCCCATAACTCTGCTAAATACAGAGTTACAGATTTTGGCCAAGGTGCTAGCAAAGAGGTTGGCGCTTGTTGTGGGCAACCTGGTGGGAGATGCGCAGACATGTGCTATCCCGTCCAGGTCCATCCACGATAACCTCCACCTCATGCGATACATCATAGCGAGGGTTGGGAACGAACCCGGCTTTGGTGGGGCCCTGATCAACTTGGATCAATCTAAGGCATTCGATAGGGTCGACCATGGTTACCTGGATGCGGTGCTAGCGGCGGCAGGCTTCGGACCCGTTTTCAGGGGCTGGATCAATGCCATGCACAGCAGCCACACCTGCTCTAGGGTCAAGGTGAACGGCTACCTCTCGGAGCCGTTCAAAATTGCGCGGTCCATCCGACAAGGGTGCCCTCTCTCCTCCCTTCTGTATGTGTTGACTCTCGAGCCACTACTGCGGAAGTTGGAGTTATTGCAGGGCATCCCTTTGGAACCGGGATTGCGGAAAGCGGTGTCGGCCTACGCCGATGACGTGACAGTAATGGTGTCGACGGCCTCCGAAATCGAGGCGGTCGGCACCTTACTGGAGGAGTACGAAAGGTTCACAGGGGCTAAGCTGAACCGGGACAAGTCGATCGGTTTGCAACTCGGCACGTGGAGGGGCAGACCGATGCCCTGCGATGGCGTCGTCGGACGCTAGACGGAGGGCCCGGTGAAGTTGCTCGGGATCTGGTTCGGACCGGACCTCCAGGTGGAGATAAACTGGGCGGAGGTTACGAACAGGGTGTTTGCACTGACCCAGAAGTGGGCCAATTGCAAACTATCCCTGAAAGGTCGGGCGGAGGTGGCGAACACCTACATAGCGTCCGTCATCTACTACCGCCTGACCGTAGTGCCCTGCCCAAGGGAAACCCTCACCAAGATGGAGCGCGCACTCTTCCAATTCCTTTGGAAGAGGCGGGCTCCTATGGTGAGGAGATCCATCTGCTGTCAACACCCTTCGAAAGGAGGGCTGGGGATGCCGTGGCTAATGATGCGTAAACACGCATTAAGGCTACGGCACCTCTACGTATTCATCACCAGTCAACCGGTGTGGGCCTCGTTTGTGAGACGAACCTTTCCCAGACTCGTCTCACTCACCGAGCTGCAATCCTTGGTCAAGCAAAGACCGAGAAAACTGGGCGCCTGGCACACTGAGTGTGCCCAGGCGCTCACCGCCCTCTGGCAGGCGGATCCGGTTATCAGTGGAGACTCCACCGCAACATTCTATAGAGGGCTGGTACGCAGCAGGTGCGACGACGCCCTCGGAGAAACCCTAGACATGGAGGAGGACGAACTGGCCAGCCTGTTCGGTAGGACATTCAGCTCGGGACCTATGGACAACTTCCAGAAGTCCCTGGCCTGGCAGTGCTACCGAGGGGCTTTACCCGTTCGAGAAAGGCTCTACAGACACGGGCTCCCGGGTAGGGACCCCGCCAAAAAGATCTGTCCCAGATGCGTGTGCGACGAGGAAACCGTTGCACACGCATTGGTACACTGCTCGGGCGTAGCCGATCTGTGGGGCTATGTCGAACAACTGCTGTCAAGGGTGGGACCGATCCGGTTGACCACCGAGTCTATTGTAATGATCAAGCCGCCTCCCCCCTTCAAAGATGAAGCAGAGGCGGTGTTTCTGTGCGTAATAGCCATGGCGAAAGAGGTTGTATGGTGGACGCGTCTGAAAGGACTGAGGTCAGGCACCTTTCTCTCTGGCCAACAACTGGTCCGTTTCTTCCGATATCATTTCGGAACAAGGATCAGGATAGAGAGAGAGGTGCTGCACCCCAGTCGTTTTTATGAAAGGTGGGTGAAAGTGGCGAGAATGGCCCGTGTGAATGGGCCTTCTCTTTACATAAGCCTGTAGGTAGAAAAGAGGAAGGAACGAGGGAGCACCCCCTCTCTGTGCTCCTGAGGAAAAGGGTTGCACACTTTTTTCGGGGGTGGGTGCGACCCCCAAGGCGCCTCCTCTCTATTGAGGATTTTGTTATAAATTTTATTTTTTGTTATATCTTATTTTATTTTTATATTTTGTTATTGCCTCCTCCTTATTGAGGACGCCTTTTTGTGTAAACTCCCCCCATTGTACTTGTCCCACTTTTGATGCCCTAGTGGCAAATAAAAGAAACATATCTATCTATCTATCTATTACGATGGACACATGTGCTGAGCTCGCTCGGTAAGTTTCGTTTAAATTCATCCGCAAATTGTGAACTGTAAACTTTCATTTTTGTACCATTTTGTAGAGGGACTGCCAGGTCAAACTTTGATCTGGTCAGTCTCTCAAAATATTCTACGCCTTTAGGCGAAATAGTTAAACAAAAAAAAGTTTTTTCTTGTTGAAAAGTTAACATTTTTTAAAATGGCTGAAGCTTCTTCACCAAAATTCGAAGGAGGAAAGGGGAAGATAAACTTACAGCTTCCCCCTGCCACTGTCACAGTAGCAGAGGTCAAGAAGAAAGGTCAGCCAGAGGAAGGAATTTCTCCACCTGTTAACCGACAACTTGACGTTGCCATGGCAACAACCCAAAGAATCAGCGACACCAGCAACAGCAACAACAACAACAATGCGACGGACGAAAACAATACCAATAACAATGACAACAACAACAAGACCAATAACTGTGACAACAACAACAATGATAACAACAACACCACCAACGACAACAACAACACAAACAAACAAAATTTCTCCTTCGCCGGGACGGCAAGGAAAACCCTCGACTATCTGCCAGTAGATATAACCAAAGCGAAGGAGCTACTGGCAGATGCCAAAAAATATATAGTGTACGGAGAAAATGGTTCATTCACAATCCATTCCCCCTCGGAACTAAAAAGCCAGAGACTCCTAAACACTGTCATGTTTAGGACAGTCTCGAATAAAACCAAAAAACCAGCTCAACCATCACAGAGTGAGATAGTGCTGGTTTTAAAAGACGTCATGAAGGACATCACCTTCATTCAGAAGGATAGACTCTACGGGAGTCTATCCATTCTCATGAAGGACAGGGACACAGCACTGAAACTGTCCATCAAACCAATCACATCCACCGCATACACCTTCTACCCTACGTACATGGGTAGAAGAACACAAAAAATAAAAATCCACACCATCCTGCCGATTATGGTCATATGGTGGGTTTTGAGAGGTTTCCTGGACCTGGAGGATGACATGTTGGTGTCCATGAGAAAGGCATCGGGTGACGCGTTCAGTGGAACAAGCCTCGAACTTGTAGTTCAAATGAGGCCCGAAAGGATCGCCCAGATCCCTGAACGCGTCATACTGGATGATCTAACCTTCATCAACATTACCGTTGAGGGTAGGTGGCCCTCGTGTTGCCTCTGTTGAACCAGAGGTCACCTGAGGGCTGTCTGTCCCCAACTTAATAAGAAAACCCCAATCCTGCCTACACCACCAACAACTGCACAACCGACACAATCACCACAACCACCACTACAAAAACAACCACCACAGTTCAAACCAAAACAAAACAATGTCCAACCCATCCCCTCCACTCAAAAAACAAAAACAATTTCCAAAACACCCGCACCACAAACACAACCCGAAAATATACCCCTCCCCTCCAACGCGGAAGATGACCCTAGTTCGTTGTCAGACGAGGAGAAGCACTTCCACACAATCAAAAGAAAAAAAAGAAAACACACATCAGACACACAAATGAAAACAACCCCTCCCCAAAACATAACACTGACACCAACACAAAAGAGCTCATAACAACAGCAAACAAAAAACACCACATAAAAACAAAAACATGCATACACATACATAAACACAAGAAACAAAAAACTGTTAAACATTGTGTACAACAACAATCTAATAAAAACACAAGGGCCTAACTTCACCCAGGCAGGGGATTTCCCCCACCTCAAAATGATTAAGGCCCCACAGGACACCTATAAAACTTTAAAAAACAACTTTAAAGAGGACGTGGGACCCCCTGCGTCGGGCCCATTAACCGCGTCCTCCTAAAAAACTACCCCACCCCCTCCCCAAACACCCACACGATTCCAAACACCCCAACCACACAACGCACTGATGCCCCTACACTTCCACAAACCACCACCCCACCTAACAACCCATTCCCCACCCTCATGGAAATTGTGCAGCCCGATACCCGGGACTCAGAGGGGTAAGTGCCTTTTCTCTTCACCACCAACATGGCTATGCTAAGAGTAGGCTGTTTAAATGCGCGTGGCCTGGGCTCAACTCGGAAGCAAGCAATGCTTCTAAATGACCTCAGGTCACAACGTATAGATGTGATGGTTATTTGCGAGGCCCAGCAACGTGCGACAGCTGGCCCCCACCTTTGATGACTTTGAGATGCACGCATCTCTCTGTCAGCCCGGTGGTGGGGGTGGGGTTGTCGTTCTACTGAAAACACATCTGGGTCTCGCAACACAGATGATACATTTGGACCCGGAGGGTCGACTAGTGGTTCTGGACCTTGGCAGTGGTAAAGGCGGAGCGTTTAGGTTGGTAGCCGCCTACGGCCCTTTTGCGTCAATGCGGCCGGACTTCTTCCATCGTCTGGAGAATTTCTAGGGACGACCCGCTCCTTGCTATTAGTGGGGGACTGGAATGGTATCCTAGATGCACGCTGGGACTACGTAGGGGCCTGTCCCGATAGAGAGGGGTGTAATAGCCTCAAAGGGTTAATCGGTCGATTTGACCTGGCCGATAGATATCGACTAGATTTTCCGACTGCGCCAACCTGGACTTGGGCAAATCGTAGCGGATCATCTAGGTCGTACCTAGATAGGTTCTTAGTTAGAATTAAGGATAAGGACTTTTTAAGTTGTCCAAAAATGCGCATTGTTGGCTATTCAGACCACAAATTAGTGACCTGCATGGTCAACCTTGACAGAACTCATAGATAGGGACCCGGTTACTGGAAGCTCAACTTGTCCTTACCGGCAAGTAAGGCTTACAGGGACCGGATTAGCACTTTAGTTAAGGAGCGGTTGACGGGCGCCATCGTCAACAGCAGGTGGTGGGGATCTCTCAAAAGAGAGATTAGAGTAGTCTCTATAGAATTTAGTAAGGAGTTAGCCTCAAATAGAAATAGGAAGGAAAGGGAGTTGGTAGATAGTGTAGAAGAGGCAATTAGAAGCGGCGACGTGGCCAGAGTGCTAGCGTCGAGAACGGCCCTGGGCCAGTTCTTCGACGCGAAACACGAAGGCTGCATCGTCCGAAGCAAAATACGTGCTCTGGGAAACGAGGGGACCAAAGCTGTTAGCTGGGCCCGCGTGACAGAAGACAAAAGAGGGAGCAGATCCACTATCCGGTCTTTGCGAGATCAGGATGGACGGGTGATCCTTGAACCTAAGCAGATGTGCGAGGCTTTTCAAAAGCACTTTGCCGGATTGTTCGGAAGGGGCGGGGAGCCGGTTGGGGATGTGGACTTCGGTCCATACCTCGACGGTCTGCTGCGTCTCTCAGACAGGGAGGCGAAGTCCTGCGAGGAGCCGATTTCAGCCGCTGAGATAGAGGACGTGCTGAGCCAATGCGGCAAACGCAAATCCCCGGGTCTCGATGGTCTTCCATACGAACTATATCTAGCTATGCCGGACTTGTTCCCCGATCTCCTCGAGGCGGTCTACTGCAACTGGCAACAGAACGGGAGAATTCCCTGTGCTGTGACCAAGGGCGTAGTCACGCTAGTGAGGAAGGACGAGAACAAGGGGGACGATATAAATAACTTCAGGCCCATAACTCTGCTAAACACAGAGTTACAGATAGAGAGGGTTGGGAACGAATCCGGCTTTGGTGGGGCCCTGATCAACTTGGATCAATCTAAGGCATACGATAGGGTCGACCATGGTTACCTGGATGCGGTGCTAGCGGCGGCAGGCTTCGGACCCGTTTTCAGGGGCTGGATCAATGCCATGCACAGCAGCCGCATCTGCTCTAGGGTCAAGGTGAACGGCTACCTCTCGGAGCCGTTCAAAATCGCGCGGTCCATCCGACAGGGGTGCCCTCTCTCCTCCCTTCTGTATGTAGTGACTCTAGAGCCACTGCTGCGGAAGTTGGAGTTGTTGCAGGGCATCCCGTTGGAACCGGGATTGCGGAAAGCGGTGTCAGCCTACACCGATGACGTAACAGTAATGGTGTCGACGGCCTCGGAAATCGGGGCGATCGGCACCTTACTGGAGGAGTACGAAAGGTTTACAGGGGCTAAGCTGAACCGGGACAAGTCGATCGGTCTGCAACTCGGCACGTGGAGGGTCAGATCGATGCCCTCCGATGGCGTCGTCGGGCGCTGGACGGAGGGCCCGGTGAAGTTGCTCGGGGTCTGGTTCGGACCAGACCTCCAGGTGGAGAAGAACTGGGGTGAGGTAACGAACAGGGTGTTTGCACTGACCCAGAAGTGGGCCGAGTGCAAACTATCCCTGAAAGGTCGGGCGGAGGTGGCGAACACCTACATAGCGTCCGTCATCTACTACCGCCTGACCGTTGTGCCTTGCCCAAGGGAAACGCTCGCCAAAATGGAGCGCGCACTCTTCCAATTCCTTTGGAAGAAGCGGGCTCCTATGGTGAGGAGATCCATCTGCTGTGAACACCCTTCGAAAGGAGGGCTGGGGATGCCGTGGCTAATGATACGTAAACACGCATTAAGGCTACGGCACCTTCAGGTATTCCTCTCCGGTCAACCGGTGTGGGCCCCGTTTGTGAGACGAGCCTTTCCCAGACTCGTCTCACTCACCGAGCTGCAATCCTGGGTCAAGCAAAGACCGAGAAAACTGGGCGCCTGGCACACCGAGTGTGCCTAGGCGCTCACGGCTCTCTGGCAGGCGGACCCGGCTGTCAGTGGAGAATCCACCTCGTCATTCTATAGAGGGCTGGTGGTTAGCAGGTGCGACGACGCCCTCGGAGAAGCCCTAGGCATGGAGTAAGACAAACTGGCTAACCTGTTCGGTAGGACATTCAGCCCGGGAGCCATGGATAACTTCCAGAGGTCCCTGGCCTGGCAATGCTACAGAAGGGCTCTGCCCGTTCGAGAAAGGCTCTACAGACACGGGCTCCCGGGTAGGGACCCCTCTAAAAGATCTGTCCCAGATGCGTGTGCGACGAGGAAACCGTTGCACATGCATTGGTACACTGCTCGGGCATTGCCTATCTGTGGAGCTATGTCGAACAACTGCTGTCAAGGGTGGGACCGATCCGGTTGACCACCGAGTCTATTGTAACGATCAAGCCGCCTCCCCTCTTCAAAAACGAAGAAGAGGCGGTGTTTCTGTGCGTAATAGCCATGGCGAAAGAGGTTGCATGGTGGACGCGTCTGAAAGGACTGAGGTCAGACACCTTTCTCTCTGGCCAACAACTGGTCCGTTTCTTCCGATATCATTTCGGAAGAAGGATCAGGATGGAGAGAGAGGTGCTGCACCCCAGCCGTTTTTATGAAAGATGGGTGAAAGTTGCGAGAATGGCCCGTGTGAATGGGCCTTCACTCTACATCAGACTATAGGTGAGGAAGATGAAAGACCAAGGTAGCACCCCCTCTCTGTGCTCCCGAGGAAAAGGGTTGCACACTTTTTTTCGGGGGTGTGTGCGACCCCCCCAAGGCGCCTCCTCTCTATTGAGGACTTTGTTATATATTTTATTTTTTGTTATATTTTATTTTATTTTTATATATTGTTATTGCCTCCTCTTTATTGAGGACGCCTTGTTTTGTAAACTCCCCCCATTGTACTTGTCCCACTTTTGATGCCCTGGTGGCAAATAAAAGAAACATATCTATCTATCTATCTATCTATCTATTTATCTATCTCGGATAGACTCTGGGCGTCGAAGACGATGAGCTCACCAGTATGTTTGGTAGGACTTTCCGCCCGGGACCTATGGACAACTTCCAGAGGTCCCTGGCCTGGCAGTGCTACCGAGGAGCTCTACCGGTTCGTGACAAGATCTACAGGCACGGACGCCCTGGCAGGGATCCTTCCAAGAGGACGTGTCCAAGATGTGCGCAGGACATTGACACAGTTCTGCGCGCAATTGTACACTGCCCGGGCGTAAGCGACCTGTGGAACTATGCAGAACAACTGCTGTCGCGTATGGGACAAATACAGTTGACTGCCGAGTCCATAGTAAGGATCAAACCGCCAGACTCTTTCAAAAACGAAAGAGAGACGGTTTTCCTCTGTACGGTGGCTATGGTGAAAGAAGTTATATGGTGGACGAGGTTGAGAGGATTGAGGACAGATTCCTTTCTCTCCGGACAACAATTGATTCCCTTCTTAAAGTATCACTTTAGAAGGAGAATCAGGGTGGAGAGAGAGGCACTGCACCCCAGTAAATTTACTGAAAGGTGGGTGAATGAAGCGAAAATGGCACGAGTGATTGGGCCTTCTCTGTTTATAAGCCTGTAGGTTGAGGAAGAGAGCAAAAGGAAGAAAGGAGCATTTGCACAACACGCTCCTCGAGTTGAGGGTTGTTCTATCGACGGGGTATTAAACAACCCATTTGTGGCGCCTCCCCCCTATTGGGGATTTCGATTGTTGAAATTGTTTGTTTTTATATTTTTTACACGACTGTATGTAAAATCCCCGGCATGTCTTTGTATTGTCCCCTTTCTTGTTGCGCCCTTGTGGCTAATAAAGAAATCTATCTATCTATCTATCTATCTATATACCCCTCTTACCAGCAAACATACCTCTTCCCTCCAACACTGAAGATAACCCAACGAATTCGGAGGAAGAAACGGAGTCCTTCAGACAGATTAAAGGGAAAAAAAGAAAACATGTGCAAAACACACAAGGCCAAACAACCCCTACCCAAATGTCAACACAATCCAACAAAACACAAAACACCCTCCAGCAACAAACAAAACCAAACCTGCCCCTCCCCTCTTCGAAACACTCACACCATCCGAAAAAAAGACATTACACTATACTTACATCAACAGAAACAATAATAAATTAAATGAACTCATAAACAATAACCCTTCGGTACAAACCGAAGGTGTAAACTTTGTTTCTTCAGAAAACTACCCACATTTAAAATTAATAAAGATCCCAATGAACCTCTACCAAAAACTAAAAAAGGATTTTAAGGAGGACGTAGGACCACCCTCTGTCAAACCCATAAACCGCGTCCTACTAAAAAGCTTTCCCCCTCCCCTTGCCCTCCTCAACACAACTCCAAACACCCCAACCCCACCACACACTGACGACCCCACACCACCACAAGACACCCCTTCACCCAACACCCCCGACCCCATGGAAGTCGTGCGACCCGAACCCGGGAAGAAGAAAGGTAGGTCTCTACACTCTCCTTTGGCTTTGCCGCCCACATGGATGTGTTAAGAGTAGGATGTTTGAATGCACGTGGCCTGGGCTCAACTTGGAAGCAAGCAAAGCTTCTAAATGACCTCAGGTCACGTGGTATAAATGTAATGGTTATCTGTGAGACTCGGATCAGCGTCGTGCGGCAGCTGGCCCCTACCTTCGATGACTTTGAGGTGCATGCATCTCTCTGTCAACCTGGAGGTGGGGGTGGGGTTGTCGTACTGCTGGAAAAACACCTGGGTCTCGCCGTACAGGTTGTTCACTCAGACCCGGAGGGTCGTTTGTTGGTGCTAGACGTTGGCAGTAGTGAAGGTGCGGCCTTGAGACTGGTCGCCGTCTACTCCCCTTTCGGAGCTGAACGACCCGACTTCTTCCAGCGTCTGGTGACTTTTCTGGGAACGTCGCGTTCCCTGCTTCTTGCGGGGGATTGGAATGACATCCTAGATTCACGTTGGGACTATGCAGGAGCATGTCCTAATAGAGGAGTGTGTAACAGCCTCAAGGGGTTACTCGACCGTTTTAACTTGGTCGATAGATATCGACTAGATTTTCCAACTGTGCCAACCTGGACTTGAACGAACCTCAGTGGTCAATCTAGATCGTACTTAGATAGATTCTTAGTTAGAAGTAAGGATAGGGACATATTAAGCTGTCCAGAAATGCTCACGGTTGGCTATATGGATCACAAATTAGTGACCTGCGCAGTCAATCTCGAGAAAACACATAAACAGGGTCCCGGTTACTGGAAACTTAATTTGTCTTTACCGGCAAAAGAGACTTACAGAAACCGGATTAGCAGACTAGTTAAGGAGAGGTTGACGGGTGCAATCGTCAACAACCGATGGTGGGCATCTCTCAAAAGAGAGATTAGAACAGAATCAATAAGTTATAGCAAGATGTTAGCTGTCGATAGGAATAGAAACGAGAAAGAATTAACAGGTAAATTAGAAGAGGCAATCAAGAGCGAAGATGTGGCCAGAGTGCTGGCATCGAGGACGGCCTTGAGCCAGTTTTTCGATGCAAAGCACGAAGGCTGCGTCATTCGAAGTAAAATACGTTCTCTAGGTAATGAGGGGGCCAAAGCCGTTGGCTGGGCCCGCGTGACAGAAGCTAAGAGTGGAAATCGATCCACCATCCGGTCTTTGCAAGACAAGGATGGACGGGTAATCCGGGAGCCTAACCAGATGTGCGAGGCCTTTCAAAGGCACTTTGCCCGATTATTCGGGGGAGGCGAGGGTGCGGGCGGGGACGTGGATTTCGGTCTATAC
This sequence comes from Eledone cirrhosa, assembly GCA_964016885.1. Taxonomy (NCBI): domain Eukaryota; kingdom Metazoa; phylum Mollusca; class Cephalopoda; order Octopoda; family Eledonidae; genus Eledone; species Eledone cirrhosa. The sequence goes on along the minus strand of OZ024744.1, from coordinate 6,247,770 downwards.
CTCGACGGCCTGCCGCGTCTCTCGGCTGATGAGATCGGGGATGCGCTGAGCCAATGCAGCAGACGCAAATCTCCAGGTCTCGATGGTATACCTTACGAACTTTATTTAGCAATGCCGGTCTTCTTCTCCGAACTCCTCGAAGCGGTCTACTGCAATTGGCAGCAGAACGGGAGAATTCCTTGTTCTGTAGCCAAGGGCGTAGTCTCGCTGGTGAGGAAGGACGAGAACAAGGGGGATAGTATAAATAATTTTCGGCCCATAACCCTGCTAAACACAGAGTTAAAGATTTTGGCCAAGGTGTTAGCAAAGAGGTTGGCGCTTGTCGTGGGTGGCCTGGTGGGAGATGCGCAGACATGTGCTATCCCATCCAGGTCCATTCACGATAACCTCCACCTCATGCGATACATCATAGAGAGGGTTGGCAACAAACCCGGCTTCGGTGGGGCCCTGATCAACTTGGATCAGTCTAAGGCATTCGATAGGGTCGACCATGGTTACCTGGATGCGGTGCTAGCGGCGGCTGGGTTCGGTCCTGTTTTCAGAGGCTGGATCACTGCCTTACATAGCAACCACATCTGTTCTAGGATCAAGGTGAACGGCTACCTTTCGAAGCCGTTCGAAATCACACGATCCATTCGACAGGGGTGCCGTCTCTCCTCCCTTCTGTACGTATTGACTCTCGAGCCTTTACTGAGGAAGTTAGAGTTGTTGCAGGGTATCCCCCTGGAACCAGGATTGAGCAAAGCGGTGTCGGCCTACGCCGATGACGTAACAGTAATGGTATCGACCGACTCGGAGATCGAGGCGATCGGTACCTTACTGGAGGATTACGAAAGGTTGTCAGGAGCATAACTGAACCGGGAAAAATCCATCGGGCTGCAACTCGGAACGTGGAGAGGCAGACCGATACCTCCCGACGGTGTCGTCGGACACTGGACGGAGGGCCCGGTGAAGTTGCTTGGAGTCTGGTTTGGACCGGACCTCCAGGTGGAAAAGAACTGGGACGAAGTTACGAACAAGGTGTTTGCACTAATCCAGAAATGGGCCAAGTGTAAGCTGTCCCTAAAAGGTTGGGCGGAGGTGGCGAACATTTACATAGCGTCCGTCACTTACTACCGCCTGACTGTCGTGCCTTGCCCTAAGGAAACACTCACCACCATGGAACGCATGCTCTTCCAATTTCTTTGGAAGAAGCGCCCTCCTATGGTGAGAAGATCCAAGTGCTGCCAACAACCTTCGAAAGGAGGGCTGGGGATGCCGTGGTTGATGATGCGTAGGCACGCATTAAGGCTACGGCACCTACAGGTATTCCTTACTGGTCAACCGGTGTGGGCTCCGTTCGTGAAACGAGCCTTTCCGAGACTCGTCTCGCTCACCGAGTTGTAGTCCTGGGTCAAGCAAAGATCCGGAAAACTGGGAGACTGGCACACTGAGTGTGCCCAGGCGCTCAGGGCTCTCTGGCAAGCGGGCCCGGCCATCGGTAGAGAATCCACCTCATCATTCTATAGAGGGCTGGTGGCTAGCAGGGGCGATAACACCCTTGGAGAGTCGCTGGACATGGAGGAGGACGAGCTGGCCAGCCTGTTCAGTAGGACTTTCGGCCCGGAACCAATGGACAACTTCCAGAAGTCACTAGCCTGGCAGTGCTACCGGGGGGCTCTACCCGTTCGATAGAGGCTCTACAGACACGGGCGCCCGGGCAGGGATCTCTCGAAAAAGATTTGCCCTAGATGCGTGTGTCACGAAGAAACCGTTGCGCACGCATTGGTGCAATGTCCGGGCGTGGCTGATCTGTGGGGCTACGCCGAACGACTGCTGTCGCGGGTGGCGCCGATTCGATTGACCGCCGAGTCTGTGATGACAATCAAGCCGCCTTCCCTCTTCACAAAGGAAGCAAAGGCGGTTTTTCAGTGCGTAATAGCCATGTTGAAAGAGGTTGTTTGGTGGACACGATCGAAAGGTCTGAGGTCAGGCAACTTCCTCTCTGGCCTTAGTCTGGTCTACTTCTTCCAATATCACTTCGGAAGAAGGATAAGAATGGAGAGAGAGGTGCTTGGCCACAGGCAGTTTTATGAAAGGTGGGTGATAGTGGCGAGAATGGCTCGTGTAAATGGGTCTTCTCTGTATACCATCCTGTAGGTAAAGAAGTGAAGGAGAGGTGAGCACCTTCTCCACGTGCACCCCGGGCAAACGATTGCACACTTTTTCGGGGGTGTGTGCAACCCCCATCACGTCCCCTCCCTTTTGAGGTTATTTTCGATTATTTTCATTTTATACCCTTTTTACTCGGTTTTATGTAAACTCCCCCTTTGTATTTGTCCCTTCTTTTTATGCCTTCATGGTAAATAAAGAAATATATCTATCTATATACCCCTAACAATTAAGCCATGCACTTTCACTGTTATATTGACATATTAATATGGCAAAGTTTCTTCAATATGTATAGCATATTGATTCATCAGGTCGATATTATCGGTTTTTTCTGGTTTCCTCATCGTCATATTGATCAAATACATACATATCAAACAGCATGTATTTTTTTTGTTATATCCCTAAAGGGCCGGGTTTAATTTAACAGTGTAATTATAGTTGAGATATAAATGATTCGCATGAAATGAGTTATTTCCCCTTTAAAATCTCTTATACTTGGTATAAGGCGACAAATTGGCAGAGTCGTTAAACCCTCGGATAGAATGATTTACGGTATTCGTCCCACCTCATTGCATACTCTGAGTTCAAATCCCACCGTAGTCAACTTTGCCTTTCAGCCTTTCAAGGTCGATACAAGAAGCAGCAGTCCAGTACTGTGTTCAGACCTGGAGAAGGTTGGGCTCCACCGGGTTTAAACAAATGCCCTAGTCACGCCGTATGACGGTACCTCTACGACCCCACATGGAGTTTGAGGACCTTTATCCTATACTTGGTAAACACACCTGTGTGCCGAAAATGCTGCCTTGCTCCATCTCTACATGCAGGACCCGATATCTCATCAGGCGGTGAAGTAACCCTGTAAGTGTTACAGCCTTTTCCATCCCGATATCAGAACTACCCGGTGAGCCACCCTACAAATACGACCTCTTCCACCCCGACATCAGAACTACCCGGTGAGCCACCTACAAATGTAGGTGATGAAACTCTTGCACAACAACACAGTCTTTGATGAGTGAGATGTTCTGACTATGTCCAACACACTATGAGTTGGATGTTGTGACACTGTGTGGTGTCAAGTACACTATTCATCTCTGAGTATGGAACATTTTTTATTGTTAACTGTATATAAGTGCACATACATTGATTTCTGAAAAGGAAACTCAAAAAGATTGGGGCCTTGAACCCAAAATTTAAACTTTTATAATTATCAAACAAAAATTTATTTGAAAAAAATCATGGATGACTCAGAGTCACACCTTCCTCACAAACTAACACCTCACACCGACACCACCATTGTAAATATTACTACGTTTGCCAACACTAAAAATATAAGCAGTAGCAATATTTTAAATTTGTCTCAGGCAGACATTCATTTCCCGCCATTACCAATGACTGCAGGTGTTAAAGCCGCCACCCCCACCACCACTACAGCGACAACAGAAACAAAAGAAAAAAATAAATTAACTCGTGATATCGAAATGAATTCAACCAAAATGAATTCTTCCACACCGAACACCACTGACGCCACCACCACCACAACTGAAACTAAAATTAACAATAACAAAAATAACGATAACAACAACAGCAACAATGAAATTAAGAAAACCACCCTGAGTTTTGCCAGAGTAGCAAAAGAGTGCGAAGCATTCCAGGTAACTCAGGAGGAAATAGAAGAAGCCAAAAAAATGGTAAAGAAAGATGGGTACGGGTCAGCCTCATCCCCCCTCACCCCCACCTAATAAAATGGACCATCGGCGCCTATGCACTGTGTCTTATCGGACGATTAACATAAAATCGCGCCGAGTGGAACGGGCATCCGAGTCCCAAATCCAAAAAGCTTTGGGACATGTGTGGGCAGAAAAAACCCACATCAGACGTGGGCAGAAATATGGAACCGTGGACGTGTTCTTTGAAACGCCAAAGGAGGCCAGAGAACACTCCATGGCCCCATTAAGAAGTGACGACTTCACACTCGTCCCAAGCTATTGTGGCCAGAGACTCGTGAAGATCAGAGTGACCCACGTTCCACCGGCCATCGAAATTCCCTGGCTAATGGCTGCCGTCCTCGCCGGCATCGAAGCCAACACCAAGATAATCGAAATAGCGAAAGAAAAGCAGGAGAACTGGTCCGGATCTGGAATGGAGCTCCTGATCGAAGCGGACAATAAAAGCATTGAGGAGATCCCAGAGGTAATAGACCTCACTGACGGCAGCCACCTCACCGTAATCGTTGAGGGCAGAAGACCAAGGTGTGTCGTTTGTGGTGAAGGAACCCACCTAAGGGCTTTCTGCCCTCAGGCTAAAAGGTTGAGGCCACCCCTCTTACCCACCCCAGTGACTCAACCATCAACACCACCAGCAGTAGAGATGGCAGCAACAACTGTAGCAGCAACAACAGAAGCAACTGTAACAGCAACAACCCCAGCAACAGTAGCAAAACCAACACCACCACCACCCAACGCGCCAGAACTAGCACCAGCGCATCCACCATCCACCACGCCACAATCAAAACCAACGCCTGTGGAGGATTTTCCACTCCCCGGCCTATCACAACTGGAGACAGATTGTGACGACAAGGAGTGGGAAACGGTATCAGGAAAAAAGAAAAAAAGAAACCAAAATAGAAAAAATTCTCTTCCCTCCTCCTCCAAAAACAAAATACAGAGGGAAACAAATAAACTATCAAACAAAACAGTTAGAACAGTTATGTCACCATCCACACCAGCATCAACAACCCCATCACCACAAACACCAACACCATCACCATCATTAACCCCAACACCACCATCACCAACACCACAATAGTCTCCAAAAAGCGAAACAGAAACAAACCCACAACAAACGCAAACAAAACAAAACAACCAAAACGATACACACTACACAGCATTAAATTTGAACAACAACCAATTATTACACTACATCCAACACAACACCAGCATCACAGAAAAAGACTACACAACAACCCAAAAGTTCACACCGCCTCCACACATACAAATCACTCGCATCACACACAAAACGTACACGACACTAAAACAAAAATTCCCCAAAGACATCGGAGACTTCCGACAAGCACTCTCCAGGAGGATTTATAAGGACATCCTTCCGGAGGAGGCCACAAGCAGTGAAAAGGATGGAGAAACCATCCTTCCTCTACGAGAAGTAAGGTAAGTGGTATTTCCCATCTTTTCCACTCCATTTCAACATGACCTCACTCAGAATAGGCAGCATGAATGCACGTGGCTTGGGGTCGTCATGGAAGCAGGGCCACCTGCTGAAGGACATCAGGTTTTAAACATAGATGTAGTGGCCATCAGCGAGACCAGAATCTCCGAAGCACGGGCCTTCGCACCGATCTTCGGTGGCTACGATGTGTACGCATCTCCCAGTAGTCCTGGATCGAGGGAGGAGTTGCTGTGCTTTTTCGGAGAGGTTTGGATCTCGCCATACGGGCCATCTTCCTGGACCCAGAAGATAAGTTGGTGGTGCTGGACGTGACCAGCGGAGACGGGCAAGCTTTCTGGCTAGTGGCCGTCTATGCCCCGACAGGAGCAGGGCGGCCTTATTTCTTCCGGCGTCTGGAGACCTTTCTTGGAACGTCCCGCTCTTTAGTGTTAGTGGGCGACTGGAATGGGATCTTAGATGCACGCTGGGACTGTGTGGGATTAGCGGATAGGGGTGGAGGGTGCAAGAGCCTCACCAACCTTCTCAGGCGTTTTGAACTGTCTGACAGGTACCGATTGGATTTCCCGAATGTGCCAATGTGGACTTGGACAAATCATATAGGGTCATCCAGATCAGATCTAGATAGAGTATTTTGTAGGGAAATAGATAGGTCTAGCATAGGCTGTCCACAATTCAAGATAGTCAGCTACACGGACCACAAATTCGTGATCTGTGTGCTTGAATTAGATAGGCTTCATAGACGAGGACCCGGCTACTGGAAGCTAAACGCATCCTTACCAGCGCGCAAGGCCTACAGAGACCGGATTAGCGAACTAGTTAAGCGGGCGTTGACGGGGGCCATCGTCAACAACAAGTGGTGGTTTGCTCTGAAAAGAGCAATTAGAATAGAGTCTATTAGGTTTAGTAAGGCTTTAGTAATAGAGAAAAATAGAGCAGAGGGAGAACTAGTTAGAAAATTAGCCGTGGCGCTTTACAAAGGCATCGCGACCGACGTACTTGCGGCGAAATTGGCCCTTGACCAATTCTTCAATGCAAAGCACGAAGGCTGCGTTGTCAGAGCTAGGGTGCGTGATCTCAGACACGAGGGGACGAAAGCCGTTCAATGGGCCCGAGTGGCGGAGGCGCGTCGTGGCAACAAAGCCACGATCCGGTCTTTGGTGGACCACAACGGGCGCATGCTACTCTATCCCGGGCAAATGTGTAAAGCTTTTCAGCGACACTTCGATCAGCTGTTCGAGGGCAAAGGCGGGCCAGATCGAGGGATGAACTTTAGTGTCTCCCTCGACGGACTGCCGGAGCTCTCGGCCACTGAGGCGGAGTGTTGCGAAAAGCCGATAACAGCCGTTGAAGTACGGGAGGCAATGACTGGCTGCACAAGGGGTTAATCGCCTGGTTTGGATGGTCTGCCCTATGAACTTTACGTACAGATGCCAGACTTGCTCGGAGGCCTCTTGGCGGACGTCTACTGCAACTGGCAACAGAACGGGAGAATTCCCAGCTCTGTGTGCCGCTTCTGAGAAAGGATCCGAACAAGGGGGATAACATAGATAATTTCAGGCTCATAACTCTAATAAAAACAGAGTTCATGATTTTGTCAAAGAGGTTGGCGCTTGTCGTTGGTGGTCTGGTGGGAGAGGGGTAGACATGCGCCATTCCCGACAGATCCATCCACGACAACCTTCACCTCATGCGATACATCGTAGAGAGGGTAGCTAGGGAACCTGGCATGGGTGGGTCTTTGATCAATTTAGATCAGTCGAAAACTTTTGATAGGGTCGACCATCGTTACCTAGCGGCAGTCCTGAGGGCGGCTGGCTTTGGGCCCGTCTTCAGAGGCTGGATCGCTGCCATGCACAGCGACATCTGCTCTGTGGTGAGAGTGAACGATCACCTTTCGGAACCGTTCAACATCATGCGCTCGGTCCGCCAAGGATGTCCCCTCTCGTCCCTCTTGTATGTATTGACTCTCGAGTCATTACTGCACAAACTGGAGACGTTGAGAGGGGTTCCAGGCGAACTAGGATGCGGAAGATCCGTGTCAGTCTATGCGGACGATGTCACTGTAGTGGTGTCGAACGCCAAACACATCGAGGCGATCGGCACTACACTAAGAGAATACGAAGCGGTGACAGGAGCAAAGATCAACCAGAAAAAGTCAGTGGGCCTGCAGCTCGGCACCTGGAGAGGCAGGTCCATGCCGTCCAACAGCGTTGTCGGGCGCTGGACGGACGGACCGGTTAAATTGCTAGGGGTCTGGTTCGGTCCGGACCTCCAGACGGACAAAAACTGGGATGAGGTGACGAGCTGGGTGGCTTTTCTCACCCAGAAATGGGCGGAGAGGAAGCTATCCCTGAAAGGTCGAGCGGAGGTGGCTAACGCGTACATCGCGTCCGTTACCTACTACCGCCTGACCGTCGTACCTTGTCCTAAGCCCCGCCTGACTGCGTTGGAGCGTTTGCTCTTTCGCTTTTTGTGGAAAGGACGCGCTCCGATGGTCAGACGGTCCATCTGCTGTCAACACCCGCTACATGGAGGGCTGGGCATGCCGTGGCTGATGATGCGCAGACACGCGCACAGGCTACGACATCTCCACCTCTTCCTCGAGGGTGATCAGCTGTGGTCTCCGTTTGCTAGACGCGTCTTTCCCCATCTCGTCTTCTTGACGGAGCTGCAGACCTGAATCAAGCGAAGACCGAGAGGGAGCGCTTGGAGACTGTCTTCTGGCGCTCACAGCCCTCGACCAATCGGGCAATGTGATCGGTGGAAACTCCACCTTGGCGTTCTATAGAGGATTAGTGGAGGCGAAGAGCGACGACGTACTTGGAGAAACTCTAGGCGTCGACGAAAATCAACTAGCCAATCTCTTCGGAAGAACTTTCGGGCCGGGGCCTCTGGACAACTTCCAGAAATCCCAGGCCTGGCAGTGCTACCGAGGAGCTTTGCCAGTTCGGGATAAACTCTACAGGCATGGAGGTGCCGTCAGCCGGGCATGTCCGAGATGCGCGCAGGGCGACGAAACCGTCCTGCACGCACTCGTCCAGTGTCCAAGTATTGCTGACTTGTGGGTTTACGTCGAACACCTGCTGTCACGTGTAGGACGGATCCGGCTATCATCTGAGTCCATCGTGAGGATTGCCCCGCCCCCTTCCTTTAGCCGGGAAGGGCAGGCAGTTTTTATCTGTCTGGTGGCCATGGCGAAAGAGATAGTATGGTGGACACGTTTGAAAGGGCTGAAGACGAGCACTTACCTCTTCTGTGATGCCCTGATTAACTTTTTCAAATTTCATTTGAAAAGGAAAATCAGGGTAGAGAGGGAAGGGCTCTCTTCCCAGCATTTTGTTGAAAGATGGGTCAGAGTGGCAAGAATGGCCCGAGTGAATGGGCCTACTCTGTATGTGCCTGTAAATTAAAGGTTGAAAACTGGGAGAGGGCACTTGCCCTGGTGGTCAGGGTCACTGTGGCCTTTTAATGGGCTTTCTCCACAAATGTCACTCGGAAGTCTCCCCGTATTGGGGAATGTTACATTGTTATTTTTATTACATCCTCTGTTTTTTTACACGCAGAAATGCCCATTAGTACCGTCCTGTATTGTCCTGTTCTGTCCTTAATGTCTACTTTATGTAAACCCTTGTGGTTAATAAAGAAAGCATTATTATTATTATTATTATTACAGCTGCGTTTATCTTGCTTTATGTTCATACGAGTTACCACCAAGTCACAACCAGTGACCTCAATAGACAACAAGGTCCGCCATGTTCAAGAAAGAACATACATACTCACACATGCATCTTTAGTGTTTAGACTTGTGATGTACTTATATTGACAGAATCTTCCTTAGTATATCGGCAGTTCCCATTAGTACTATCTTTTGTATTTCTCCTATACGCGGGTTTCCTGGGATTTGCGATAAGTAATCATTAGACCCCTTAGGTATCATTCCCAGAGCGCCTACAACCACTGGTATTGTTTTAGTTCTCAATTTCCACATTTTTCCAATTTCTATCTCCAGGTCCTTATACTTGCTCAATTTTTCAAATGTTTTTATAGATACATTCTTGTCTATTGGAACAGACATATCAATTAGCAGGCATACCCTCTTTTTAAAGTCCTTCAATATTATATCAGGTCTATTTGCATCTATTTTTCGGTCTGTTTGGATGCTAAATTTCCACAAGATTGAGATGTGATTTTTTCAAGTATGGGAGGTGGTTGATGCTCCCACCAATTCTTTTGATGGGGCAGGTCAAAATGCTTACACATTATCCAATGTATGTATTGTGCAGCTCTGTCATGCCTGTTTAGGTATTCGGTTGGAGCTATAGGACTTCACATTGAAATTATATGGTCAATGGTCTCTGGTTGTTTTTTGCATACACGGCATAATGAGCTGCATCCAATTTTTATTATGTTGGCTTGGTAATTTTTTGTTGGCAGACAGTGATGTTGTGCTGATATAATCAGTCCTTCAGTCTCCGATTTCAGTCTCCGATTTCAGTCTCCGATTTCAGTCCCGGGGATGCCAACCACTGATGGGTTAAAGTTTTGTCAACATCAGGATTGTTAGCTCGCTCTGGGTATTTTCCATACAGAGGCTTTTCTTGCCATTTCTTAGCCAGTTTTTGTAGCAGTTCTTTCTTTGCAGTTACTTTTACCTGCTTTGCTTTTTCTGTGTTTTCCATTTCAGCAGTAAATGGGACTTCTGAAATTTGTAGTCCATTACTGTATCTTTGTGCATCTTTTGTAATGGAATATGATCTTTTGATGCTTTCGTGTTTCAAAACGAGTTTGATCATCCAATCATGTGATTCCTTTAGATATGTAGATAATCCAATTGTTGCAGTTTTCAACGCAATGTCTAACTGGATTAACCCACGTCCTCCTTCTTTCCTAGGGAGATATATTCTATCTATGTCTGCCTTAGGGTGATGCATTCTGTGCATGGTTAAGAATTTTCGGATTTTTGTATCGAGCCTACGGATCTTTGTGCTTGACCAGTTGATGACATTGTAACTGTAGGTTACTACTGGTATGGCAAGCGTGTTTATGGCATCGATCCTATTCCTTGCATTCAATTCCGTTCTTAAGATTGCTCTTACTCTGCAGTAACATTCCTTCCTTATCCTTTCCCTCATTGTCGAGTGCTTGATTCCGTCTCCTTCACAAACACCTAGATATTTGTAAGTTTTTTCTTGATCAAGTTCTCTTATCACGTTCCCCCGATCAAGATTAATGTCTGAACTCTTCAGCAGCTTTCCTCTGGTGAACGTTGCTTTGGCGCATTTATCTAGTCGAAACTCCATGTTAATGTCATCACTGAACTGCTCCACAGTGGATAATAGCCCTTGCAATTGTTCATAATTTTTTGCAAATAGTTTCAGGTCATCCATGTAGAACAGGTGATTAATGGTTTTGTCATAGACGTTATATCCATGTTTTGTTTCATTGAGCATTTTACTTAATGGTATAAGTGCGATGCAGAATAAAAGCGGTGATAAAGAGTCACCCTGAAAAATTCCACAATTAATATTAACTTCTCCAGCTTCCAGTGATTTTTTTTCACTATTCAAAAGGAGTGTCGTTTTCCATGTCTTCATACTGAATGACAAAAACCTCCTGACAACGGGGGATATTTTGAAAATCTCTAAACACTTTTCAATCCAACTGTGTGGCAAACTATCGAATGCTTTTTTATAATCTATCCAAGCAATCGATAGTCTATTATGACAATCTTCCAGTATCATTTTGTTAACCAGAAGCTGATCCTTACAGCCATATGAGCCTCGTTTACACCCTTTCTGCTCAATGGGAAATAGGTCATTTGTTATCAGGTGGTCATATGTGCATTCAGTTAGGACTGATGTTAAAATTTTATACATTGTGGTCAAGCAGGTTATCGGTCTGTAATTTTGGGGATTGTTTGTCTCATCATTCTTCGTTAGCAGGAATGTAATGCCGTTAACTAGCCATGATGGTATCTTTTCTGGCTCCTTAACTATTTCATTGTAAAGTTGGGCTAACAGCTCATGAGACTCTGTGAAGGCATTTATCCAAAAGTTTTGTATTTTGTCTTTTCCTGGGGATTTCCATTTGCTGGTTTTTCTTAGAGCCAAGCGCAGCTGTTCAACTGTTATATTTTCCCATGTTTGTTCTTCAAGGTGAGCTGTTTCTTTCATTTGTCTGTCTATCCATGGGGCATGTATGTTATGAACTTTTTCTTCGGCCCAGATCTTTTCCCAGAATTCTTGCACTTCCTCCTTGGGTGGTATTGATTTAGCAGTTATTGTTGACTTACCAATTTTTCTGTAGAAGTTTCTTTGGTTGTTTTTGAACATATTATAGTTCTTATAGAATCTAGATCGTTTTTCAAAGCGCCTTATACGAGCAGCTTTGGCCGACACTTTTTGCTTGATTGTTTCTATCAGCATATCTATGTCACATGTTGATCTTATACTGTACTTTATTTTCAATTTTCTAAGTTTAGTTTGTTTAACATGTTCGCCTACTTTATAGTTTGTTAAAATTTCTATGTCCGATCGGAGAAGGTTTATTCGGCGATTGATGTTCTCTTGCCAAGTAGATTTCTTGTGGGAATTCCTTTGTTTTTTCATCTTCACTCCACATAAGTGAGTGGTGACTTTAGCCGATGCATAATAGAGATGATTTAAATCAGTAATGTTTAGTTTGTTTGTGATGATAATGTTTTTGAGAATTATGTTAGTCTTGTGTATTATCTTTTGGTTCTGTTTGGAGTTCTGGATCTTAGGGAGGGTGTCTCGTTCCCCCATGTCAGATTCTTTCATTTTCATCCATTCGATCATAATTTCATCCTTCAAGTTGGCAAGTTCATTCTCATTCATTTCTTTATCATTTACGATCTCATTATTTTCATTTGGAGTTTCATCCTGAGCATGCACTCCCTCCACTTTTTCGCTCCTTTCTTTAATTTGTTCTGTTGCCAGTGATTCGGCCCCAACCCTGGGATTCGAAGTGTTACAGTTTACCTCGTTTTCACTGACACATGCTTCATTTTCCCTTCACTGACTTTGTGCTAGTAGCTTGATCTGATCAATTTCTATATCAGTTAGTAACTTTTTTCTTATAATATTTCTTCGTATATTGGCTAGTTTGTTACTGTCTATATAGCCTCTGTTTTCGGGATGTTTCTTTTTCCAGTTGATATATGTTTGTTCTGTGTTCGATGTATTTGATGGGTAGTACATGGCAGTGTAGAAAGCCTCAAGGACTTCTTTATTATCTTCCCTTGACCATTTTTCTCTCTTTTTCTTTGGATTTCTTGGTGGTGAGCATGGAGGGCCAACATTAGGAGTATTCCGGTTATGGGAGGTCTCCAGCTCCGAAGTGATGGGAAGGTTTGAACCATTAGCTGATTTTTCGACCCCAGTCTGGTTCCTCTCTGAGGGACGCGGCCCTTTTTTACCCGGGTGACGGCCGATCCGGTATGAGGTTTTATCATTAGACATTTACTTTATTTTGTCGCGTTTTATCCTTATCCGCCAAGGGGTAATCATTTCGTGTTACCACTTCTTCTTCTTCTTATTATTATTATTATTTTTATTATTATTATTATTATTATTATTATTATTATTATTATTATTATTATTATTATTATTATTATTATTATTATTATTATTGGCGACCTACGTAGCAAATCGTATCAACGTGAGCTCCGCAAAGGTTTGTTATTTCCGTTTGTTAAAAATTGTCATTTATGGAAAATTTTTATCGTTAACTGTTTATAAGCGCACATACATTATTTTCCGAAAAGGACACCAAAAAAGATTGGGGCCTTGTGCCCAAAATTTAAACTTTTATTATTATCAAAAAATTTCTTTGAAAAAAATGGCTAATTCACCTCTGCACGAAGCGGCTGAAAGCCTTCCTCACAAATTAACACCTCACACCGACACCACCATTGTAAATGTTACTACGTTTGCCAACACAAAAAAAAAATATAAGCAGTAGCAATATTTTAAATTTGTCTCAGGCAGACATTCATTTCCCGCCATTACCAATGACTGCAGGTGTTAAAGCCTCCACCACCACCACCACCGCGACAACCACCACCACCACCACCACCACCACCGCGACAACAGAAACAAAAGAAGAAAAAAATAAATTAACTCGTGATGTCGAAATGAAATCAAGCAAAATGGACTCTTCCCCACCAAGGACGACTGACGTCACCACCACAACTGAAACTAAAATTAATATTAACGATAGCAACAACAACAACAATGACATTATAAAACCCCCCTCAGTTTCGCCAGAGTAGCAAAACAATTCGAAGCATTTACCGTAACTCAAGAAGATTTAGAAAATGCCAAACAAATGGGAAAGAAAGATGGGTACAGGGGCAGCCTCACCCCCCCCCTAATAAAATGGAGCATCGGCGCCTATGCACTGTGTCGTATAGAACAATAAATGTAAAATCGCGCCGAGTGGAACGGGCATCCGAGTCCCAAATCCAAAAAGCTTTGGGACATGTGTGGGCAAGAAAAACCCACATCAGACGTGGGCAAAAGTATGGAACCGTGGATGTGTTCTTTGAAACACCAGAGGAGGCTAGAGAACACTCCATGGCCACATTAAAAAGTGACGACTTCACACTCGTCCCAAGCTATTGTAGCCAGAGACTCGTAAAGATCAGGGTGACCCACGTTCCACCGGCCATCGAAATTCCCTGGCTAATAGCGGCTGACCTCGCCGGCATCGAGGCCAACACGAAAATAATAACAATAGCAAAAGAAAAGCAGGAAAACTGGTCCGGATCTGGGATGGAGCTCCTGATCCAAGCGGACCAAAAAAGCATTGAGGAGATCCCAGAGGTAATAGACCTCACTGACGGCAGCCACCTCACGGTAATTGTCGAGGGCAGAAGACCTAGGTGTGTCGTTTGTGGTAAAGGAACCCACCTAAGGGATTTCTGCCCTCAGGCTAAAAGGTTGAGGCCACCTCTCCTACCCACCCCAGTGACACAACCATCAACACCACCAGTAGCAGAGATGCCAGCAACAACTGTAGCAGCAACAACAACTGTAGCAGCAACAACAGAAGCAACTATAATAGCAACAACCCCAGCAACAGTAGCAAAACCAACACCACTACCACCACCAGCAAAACCAATACCACCACCACCCAACGCTTCAGAACTAGCACCAGCGCCTACACCATCCACCACACCACAACCAAAACTAACGGCTGTGGAAGATTTTCCACTCCCCGGCCTATCACAACTGGAGACAGATTGTGACGACGAGGAGTGGGAAACGATATCCGGAAAAAAAAAAAAGAAACCAAAAAAGAAAAAATTCTCTTCCTTCTCCCTCCAAAAACAAAATACAGAGGGAAACAAATAAACTAAGAAAAAAAAAAGTTAGGACAGATATGCCACCATCCACACCAGCATCACCAACCCCATCAACCCAAACACCAACACCATCACCATCATTAACTCCAACACCACCATCACCTACACCACAAAAGTTACCAAAATGCGAAACAGAAACAAACCCACAACAAACGCAAACAAAACAAAATAACCAAAACGATACACACTACACAGCATTAAATTTGAACAACAAGCAATTATTACACTACATCCAACACAACACCAGCATCACAGAAAAAGACTACACAACAACCCCAAAATTCACACCACCTCCACACATACAAATCACTCGCATCACACAGAAAACGTACATGACATTAAAACAAAAATTCCCCAAAGACATCGGAGACTTCCGACAAGCACTCTCCAGGAGGATTTATAAGGACATCCTTCCTGAGGAGGCCACAAGCAGTGAAAAGGATGGAAAAGCTGTCCTTCCCCTACGAGAAGTAAGGTAAGTGGTCTTTCCCATCTTTTCCACTCCTTTTCAACATGACCTCACTCAGAATAGGCAGCATAAATGCGCGTGGCTTGGGGTCGTCATGGAAGCAGGGCCACATGCTCAACGACCTCAGGTCACTAAACATAGATGTAGTGGCCATCAGCGAGACCAGAATCTCCGAAGCACAGGCTTTCGCACCGATCTTCGGCGGCTACGATGTGTACGCATCTCCCAGCCGTCCGGGATCGGGGGGAGGAGTTGCTGTGCTTTTTCGGAGAGGTTTGGATCTTGCCATACGGGCCATCTTCCTGGACCCAGAAGGTAAGTTGGTGGTGCTGGACGTGACCAGCGGAGACGGGCAAGCTTTCAGGTTAGTGGCCGTCTATGCCCCGACAGGAGCAGGGCGGCCTGATTTCTTCCGGCGTCTGGAGACCTTTCTTGGAACGTCCCGCTCTTTAGTGTTAGTGGGCGACTGGAACGGGATCTTAGATGCACGCTGGGATTGTGTGGGATTAGTGGATAGGGAAGGAGGGTGCAAGAGTCTCACCAACCTGCTCAGACGTTTTGAACTGTCTGACAGGTACCGAATGGATTTCCCGAATGTACCAATGTGGACTTGGACAAATCGCATAGGGTCATCCAGATCATATCTAGATAGAGTATTTTGTAGGGAAATAGATAGGTCTAGCATAGGCTGTCCACAATTCAAGATAGTCAGCTACACGGACCACAAATTCGTGATCTGTGTGCTTGACTTAGATAGGCTTCATAGACGAGGACCCGGCTACTGGAAGCTAAACGCGTCCTTACCAGCGCGCAAGGCCTACAGAGACCGGATTAGCGAACCAGTTAAGCGGGCGTTGACGGAGGCCATCGTCAACAACAAGTGGTGGTTTGCTCTGAAAAGAGCAACTAGAATAGAGTCCATTAGGTTTAGTAAGACTTTAGCAATAGAGAAAAATAGAGCAGAGGGAGAATTAGTTAGAAAATTAGATGAGGCGCTTAGCAAAGGCATCGCGACTGACGTACTTGCGGCGAAATTGGCCCTTGACCAATTCTTCAATGCAAAGCACGAAGGCTGCGTTGTCAGAGCTAGGGTGCGTGCTCTCAGACACGAGGGGACGAAAGCCGTTCAATGGGCCCGAGTGGCGGAGGCGCGTCGTGGCAACAAAGCCACGATCCGGTCTTTGGTGGACCACGACGGGCGCATGCTACTCGATCCCGGGCAAATGTGTGAAGCTTTTCAGCGACACTTCGCGCAACTGTTCGGGGGCAGTGGCGGGCCGGATCGAGGGATGGACTTTAGTGTCTACCTTGACGGACTGCCGCGGCTTTCGGCCACTGAGGCGGAGTGTTGCGAAAAGCCGATAACAACCGCTGAAGTACGCGATGCAATGACTAGTTGCACAAGGGGTAAATCGCCTGGTTTGGATGGTCTGCCCTATGAACCTTACGCACAAATGCCAAACTTGTTCGGAGGCCTCTTGGCTTTGGGCCCGTCTTCAGAGGCTGGATCGCTGCCATGCACAGCGACATCTGCTCTGTAGTGAGAGTGAACGGTCACCTTTCGGAACCGTTCAACATCATGCGCTCGGTCCCCCAAGGATGTCCCCTCTCGTCCCTATTGTACGTATTGACTCTCGAGCCATTACTGCACAAACTGGAGACGTTGAGGGGGGTCCCGCGTTAACTAGGATGCGGAAGATCCGTGTCAGCATATGTCTACGATGTCACCGTAGTGGTGTCGAACGCCAAACACATCGAGGCGATCGGCACTACACTAAGAGAATACGAAGCGGTGACAGGAGCAATGATCAACCAGGAAAAGTCAGTGGGCCTGCAGCTCGGCACCTGGAGAGGCAGGTCCATGCCGTCCAACAGCGTCGTCGGGCGCTGGACGGACGGACCGGTTAAATTGCTAGGGGTCTGGTTCGGTCCAGACCTCCAGACGGACAAAAACTGGGACGAGGTGACGAGCAGGGTGGCTTCTCTCACCCAGAAATGGGCCGAGAGGAAGCTATCCCTGAAAGGTCGAGCGGAGGTGGCGAATGCGTACATCGCATCCGTCATCTACTACCGCCTGACCGTCGTACCTTGTCCTAAGCCCCGCCTGACTGCGCTGGAGCGTTTGCTCTTTCGCTTCTTGTGGAAGGGACGCGCTCCGATGGTCAGGCGGTCCATCTGCTGTCAACACCCGCTACGTGGAGGGCTGGGCATGCCGTGGCTGATGATGCGCAGACACGCGCTCAGGCTACGACATCTCCACCTCTTCCTCGACGGTGATCAGGTGTGGTCGCCGTTTGCTAGACACGTTTTTCCCCAGCTCGTCTCCTTGACGGAGCTGCAGTCCTGGGTCAAGCGAAGACCGAGAGGGAGCGCTTGGAGACTGGAATGTCTTCAGGCGCTCACAGCCCTCGACAAATCGGGCAATGTGATCGGTGGAAACTCCACCTTGGCGTTCTATAGGGGATTAGTGGAGGGGAAGAGCGACGACGTACTTGGAGAAACTCTAGGCGTCGACGAAAATCAACTAGCCAATCTCTTCGGAAGGACTTTCGGGCCGGGGCCTATGGACAACTTCCAGAAATCCCTGGCCTGGCAGTGCTACCGGGGAGCTTTGCCAGTTCGGGATAAACTCTACAGGCATGGAGGTGCCGTCAGCCGGGCATGTCCGAGATGCGCGCAGGGCGACGAAACCGTCCTGCACGCACTCGTCCAGTATCCGAGCATTGCTGACTTGTGGGTTTACGTCGAACACCTGCTGTCACGTGTAGGACGGATCCAGCTATCAGCTGAGTCAATCGTGAGGATTGCCCCGCCCTCTTCCTTTAGCCGGGAAGGGCAGGCAGTTTTTATCTGTCTGGTGGCCATGGCGAAAGAGATAGTATGGTGGACACGTTTGAAAGGGCTGAAGACGAGCACTTACCTCTTCGGTGATGCCCTGATTAACTTTTTCAAATTTCATCTGAAAAGGAAAATCAGGGTAGAGAGGGAAGTGCTCTCTTCCCAGCATTTTGTTGAAAGATGGGTGAGAGAAGCAAGTATGGCCCGAATGAATGGGCCTTCTCTGAGTATGTGTCTGTAAATTAAAGGTGGAAAACTGGGAGAGGGCACTTGCCTTGGTGGTCAGGGTCATTGTGGCTTTTTACTGGGCTTTCTCCACAAAAATGTCCCTCGGAAGTCTCCCCCCTATTGGGGAATTTTTCTTTGTTATTTTATTTCATCCTCTGTTTTTTTTACACGCAGAAATGCCCATTTGTACCGTCCTGTATTGTCCTGTACTGTCCTTAATGTCTACTTTATGTAAACCCTTGTGGTTAATAAAGAAAACATTATTATTATTATTGTTATTGTTATTTCTTGAATCTCAGTCATTGATGTTGGTTAACTGGAAAGTCCGTTGGATTGAATATCAAGCCACTACCTGCAGCCTCAGATATTCAGGACGTATCGGAGGGTTCTTGCTGTTCCAAGCAAGCATGCCTTTTGAAGCGTTCCAAAAAGCGTGAAGGGGCCGATTTTCTTTAACCATCCCTGGAAACCTTTGGAGATAGTCCCCAGTGCGCCTATGACAATCGGGATCACTTTGACTTCATGGCAGTTCCAAATCCTTTTCACCTCCCACTTTAGATCCTGGTATCGGTTAATTTTCTCCCTCTCCTTCTCTTGCACTCTCGTGTCGAACGGGCAGGCCACATCCACAATCAGGCACGATCTTTTTTCTTTGTCCACAACCACCAGGTCAGGTCTATTGTGTTCCAGTTTTTTGTCCGTCTGTATCCTAAAATCCCACAGCACCTTCACCTGACTGTTCTCCATCACCGCCTCTGGCCTATGCTCATACCATTTCTCAGAATGTGGTAGATTGTTTACTTTGCACAGGTGCCAGTGGATCACCCTGCCCATCACATCGTGTCTCCAGCCCTTATAGTGGGTCTGGGCTAGGTGTTTACACTCGGACACAATATGAGCCACAGTCTCCTCTCTCTCTCCACAGATCCTGCACAGTGGGCTAGCCTCTATTATTATTATTATTGTTGTTATTCCTTGAATCTCAGTCATTGATGTTGGTTAACTGGAAAGTCCGTTGGAATGAATATCAAGCCACTACCTGCAGCCTCAGATATTCAGGACGTATCGGAGGGTTCTTGCTGTTCCCAGCAAGCATGCCTTTTGAAGCGTTCCAAAAAGCGTGAATGGGCCGATTTTCTTTAACCATCCCTGGAAACTTTTGGAGATATGTGCGCCTATGACAATCGGGATCACTTTGACTTCATGGCAATTCCAAATCCTTTTCACCTCCCACTTTAGGTCCTGGTATCGGTTAATTTTCTCCCTCTCCTTCTCTTGCACTCTCGTGTCGAATGGGCAGGCCACATCCACAATCAGACACGATCTTTTTTCTTTGTCCACAACCACCAGGTCAGGTCTATTGTGTTCCAGTTTCTTGTCCGTCTGTATCCTAAAATCCTACAGCACCTTCACCTGATTGTTCTCCATCACCGCCTCTGGCTTATGCTCATACCATTTCTCAGAATGTGGTAAATTGTTTACTTTGCACAGGTGCCAGTGGATCACCCTGCCCATCACATCATGTCTCCAGCCCTTATATTGGGTCTGGGCTAGGTGTTTACACTCGGATACAATTATTATTATTATTATTATTATTATCATTATTATTATTATCTTTTTTTGTTCGTGCAATGGCCATACTCGATAACGAGGAGGCAGCCATTATCATGTATGTATGCATGTATGTATGTTCTTCCGGATGTATAATTTCACAAAGTTTTACCAATAGAGAGTGAGTCGGTTTCTAACATAGACACAAGACTCCCTCATTGGAATTTACACAACATCAACTAGGTAGATATGTATGTATGTCTGCATGTGTAGATATGGATGTTATTGTATGTGTGGACGTGGATGTTTTCAGTTGTATGTGTGCAAGTGTATATGCTTTGTATCTGTACATGTGTATATGCAGTTATTAGATGCAATATTTTTGGAATGTTTTACATATTTTTACTGTCGCATTAATGGATTGTACTTGTAATTTCCTAACTAGTGTTCTTTCTGTTCCTGTGAAGCCTAGCTTCTCAAGATTTGTATTGAGGCCGTTACTAACATTTCCCAGTGCCCCAATAATCACAGGTATAAATCTGAAGGTATAATCAGGGTGGAGTATCTGCAGATTTCTCATCAGTTCTGCATAAATATTCTCCTTTTCACTAATCTTTGATATTTTATTGGCATCTGCTGGGCAGCTAACCTCCACTACTGTGCATGTTTTCTTTTCCCTGTACCATATCATTACATCTGGTCTGTAATGTCTGAATTTTATTGGTGTTTTTACTGGAACATTCCACCAGTACTCTTTCATATTATGTACATGGATGTCTTCCACATTGCTGTAGCTTTTAATGTGTTTATTATCGGGGCTATCTTTTCTATGGATTGCATTGTACAGTGTTTTGGCCACTACATCATGCTGCGTAGGTAAATAGTACCATGATGACATCTTTGGACAGCTGCTGATGACATGGCTGATATCGTCGATGTTAGTTCTGCAGAGTCTGCACTTGTTCTCACATCTAGGTGTTTTGCCTGCATCCCTATCTCTTTTGTGAATCAGGTATTACGTGTTGATTTCCTGTTCTTGAATTGCAAAAGAGTATCCTTCAATGTGGGAGCCAATATAGCGGTTGTTGTTCCAAGATAGACTACTTTCCTTATCTATATTACTCTCATTCCATGTTCTTGGCATATACCATACACAAAGAAATTATGGGTTAGGTTCGTATTTCTGTCCTCCTGTGAGCCCATGATGTATCCTTCACATTTCTTGAGCAGAAAGGATAAGTGGTTTAATGACAGGATAAATAATATCCCAGAGAAACTGTCTCCTTGAAATATACCCCTGTGATATTCTATTTTATCTGTGAAAATAGAGTCCTCCCTCTCTGTCTTTAACCTTAGGATAGTAGCCCCAGAAGAAGACAGCCTCTCTATGGCTCTGACAATAATGTCTGGGACTTTAGCAAGTTGGAGGGCCTCTATCATCCAAGAGTGGGGAACAAAATCGAAAGCTTTCCTGTAGTCCAGTCAGACTGTAGCCATATTCCTCCTAAGTTGTCGCACCTCCGACATCGCAGTTTTATTGATTAGGAATTATTCAGCACACACCCAAACCCTTTTCTTTCCAGCTGCTTGTTCATCTGTGATGATGTTATTATTTTCACAGTGATCTTGGAGGAATAGGTTCAGGCAGGCTGTATACATCTTATACATCAAGTTCTGGCATGCAATGGGTCGGTAGTTTTTTGCCAAGTGGGTGTCTTTGTTCTTGGGGACCAGTATTGTTTGTGGTAATGTCAACGATTCTGGTATAAATGTATGTCCCTTGAGAAATGTACGTATGTATGTGTGTATGGAGAAATATTGTACATGAGGGAAAAGTTGCTTTTGAGGCATCTCGAATCGCATACGAGAAAGTAAAAAGGTATGTGATGAAGGACATTGCTGGTGCATTTCCAGACAGTGAAGGTCCTCCTATGGTGCTGACATGCAGCGTCTGTGCGAGCTGGACTTGAAAGTCATCTTCATAGTCATAAAGTAAGACCAATGGTTGACTACCAGGCTGCTGTTGGAGATGCTACTCATCATGCCTGCCAGGCATGTGGTAGAGAATGTAAATCAGCAGGAGGGCTCAAGCGACATGCAAAAGTACATGAAGACAAACCATAGCCGGCTATTGAGAATGGAATACTCAGTCACCTAGGCCGTCCATTCGACTGAACAGATGAATACTCCTCGTTGAATTTGACGGAAATCCATGATATATGCATACATACATACACATTCACTCACACTCACACACACGCACTCACATACACATATATATATACATACAGCCATAAAATGGTTCACATACACACACTTATGCACACATATATAGTAGAATATGTGTATATTAACATATGTCTGTGTTTTGTGCTGCATTAAATTATATTTATATCAATCTCTGTCTATATATATCTATCTCCTCATCTCTCCCTCCCCACCTCTTTCTCTCTCTCTCTCTCTCTCTCTCTCTCTCTCTCTCTCTCTCTCTCTGTATATATATATATATATATATATATATATATATATGTGTGTGTGTGTGTGTGTGTGTGTGTGTGTGTGTGTGTGTATGTATGTGTGTATTAACATATGCCTGCGTCTTTGTGCTGCATAAAAGTATTTATAGTATTCATGTTTGTATTCATTGATTAAATCCGCCTTTTTTTATTATAACGATCCTTCAGTTTCAAAGGAATATTTTAGGCGGCTATTAAACATCTCTGTAGTTTTCGCTCAGCAAGATACCCGGCATTAATAATTGTATTGTACTGTTGCCAAAAGAAATCTCACCAACACCCGTCCATCTGTAAGAACGGATTCGTTGTTTGTCTATCACTAAGACATCATTGTTGTAAAACGTATCGATTCTTTAAAGAACGAATTAGTACACTAGACGGAGCAGATTATTTGACTTAAATATACACTCCATACAAGCTTGGAATGTCTACTGTAACGTTGTTCTTGGAATTGGTAAATAGATTGTGGAATTCAGGCGTCCTTCACATAAAACTATTAGTTAATCCTCATAGCAGAGAAGCAGTATTTGATGAAGACATTAAAGAAAATTGGAAATACGCTTTACAGCGTTTAAGAGTATCAGCAAAATTCCTTTCCCTATTTATTCGTAGCCATGTTTAACGACTGGTCCTTTGGTACATTTACTGGAATCTACTCTGCTCTAAGCATTTAGGACAAATGTCTGGTTTGACTCGATGTTACTCCTCCTTGAAATTTTTTTTAACATCACCTTTCCTGAATTTTCCATGATTAAAATGTAACCACCACCCAATAAAAAAAAAACAGCAACAAAAACCAAAAAAACAACAAAGAAACAAGACAAAATAAAAAACCAAAGGAGAAAAATATGGTAAGATCTGGCTGAATGGTTTCCAGAAACGTCACTCTAGGAAACGTGGTTGTATTAAGGTGGACAACAGAACAAGGTGGACACGAACAGAACAAATCTCCCTTTTACTGGCATCCACACAGCCACTGTCCACAAAATTTCAATGACAAGTCTTTGGGAATGATAGAAGATCCTTAGACATGGTGAAACAGAATAGGATTGAACACCAAATCAGGTAGTTCATCTTCCTTCTTCCCGTACAATGAAGTCTTCGTTATAATGTCCTACATATCAGGAAGAGTGGCCAATATTTGTGAGACGACATCCGCAAGAGAATACCAAACCCGTGTTAAAATATTTAATGAAATATACACTGGAAAAAATAGAAGTTTTTCAACACGCGTATGTGTAAATATGTGTGCGTGTGTGTAAATTCACATACAGGCAGATACAAACACACACACCCACACACATTGACACATACACAGACACACACAAACACACAAATATACAAACACATATATATATTCATTTGTGTGTGTGTGAGAGAGGGAGAGAGAAAGAGAGAGAGAGAGGGAGAGAGAGAAAGAGAAAGAGAAAGAGTGTGTGTATATATATATGTGTGTGTCCGACACTGTTTGTGTCTCTGCTTATATCCCATAACTTAGCAGTTCGACAAACCAGTAATCGGTACAATAAGTAAGACACTTGTTAAAAACAAGTATAGGAGTCGGTGTGATCATTTAAACTCCTCTCAGGTCGTGCCCCAGCATGGCCACAGTCTAATGAGAGAAACCAGTAAAAACTAAATCTAAAATAAAAACCCAACAAATAATTTCTAAAGATTGGGAAATAAAGCAGGAAAGTCTTCTACGTATTTTGAACTGGAGTTCGGCTAGGACAGAGGTTGTCAACCTTTTGGGACCACGTAATATCCTCAGTGCCCCCCCCTAACCCAGAGAGACCTGCCGACACACAAATAATAGATAAAATCGTTAATTTATATATAATAAATGATATAATATATACTATGTATAAATAAATATATATTTGTTTATTTTACTATATTTATATACTAGCAGAAAAACTACACTACGAGAGGTTTTCTGCTAGCATGTGTAGTGTGCTTATTGATATTATACGCAAGTATATATACATGTAGATATGATACATCAAATAAAATCGTAATTGACAATATACACAGAAATTGAACGAAGACTGTGTTACACTGTCTTATGTAATCAGTAACGTAATCCATGATATATTAAAAAAAGACGATATTATATATAAACTGCATTAGGAGAAAATTAGGTACAGAAATATATGAATGTTTATTTAAGCGATCGCTAACCGGAAGTGTTGACATTTGAAAATTTTAAATAAGTGAATCTTAAAATAACCAACAAAATGATTTATATTTTATCAAGAATAACGATATTTAGTAGATAAATTATGTAATATTCATTCATTAGTTATTCAAAATAATCCAACTTATTTTACAAACGGGATTAAAAAAAAAAAATTCTTGACGCAGTCCTGCGCTCCTTACTTTAGTATAGTTAAGATATATGCATCATTTGATATTTAATATACTATTATATCATCTTTACCCCCCCCTTTAGACCCCAGAACCCCTGGACCATCTCAATGCCTCACGTGGGACTCTAGCGCCCACTTTAAGAACCTCTGGGCTACTGTGTCACCGTTAAAAATGTTGTTAGTCGATTCTATAGTCCCCACCTCCGTTTAGTATATTATATCATCTTATCGGAGAAGAAAGGTACACCAAACCATGTATGAAATAATATAACAAATTGTTTTCTTCAACCCACAGATTATTCTATCCATTGGAAACACTAGAAATTTCAGTCAAACTATAGTGAAATCGCACTGTCGTCTTAAACAAGGAAGGGGCAAATTCAACAATGTATCTCTCTCACTCTCTCTCTCTCTCTCGTTCAGACGTACACATCTCAGTTTCACTCTCTCTATAGATATACAGACATAACTTTATATGTTAATAATTTCTTTTATATTTGATACATAAACAGGCATCACCACACACAATGTTAATATAGCCGAACATACTTAGACACAAACAATGTATAGACCATTCCACCTATATATACACTAACACACACACAAATTAAAAAACAACGCACACATACTTCCATCCCCTCCTTTTCCAATTTTATATTTTCTAATCTCTGAACTACTGTACTCTCATGATGAAGGACTAATGTCCGATACGTCGAACGTTTTTCTCTCTTTCATTCAAAACGGGAACCTAATAAGACTAACTTTTTTATCTGTATGTGTCATGTTTCATTATATATGTATGTATGTATGTATGTATGTATGTATGTATGTATGTATGTATGTATGTATGTATGTATGTATGTATGTATGTATGTATGTATGTATGTGTATGTGTATGTGTGCGTATGAGTACATACATTTATACAAACATGCATACACGCACATATGTATATAAATATATATATTATATATACTTGTTTACCAGGTAAGCAGATGCACAGAATCTAAGGAACACCCCATAATACATAGCCATATATGGATATGGATCTAATACACAGGCATGCGACACGACTCTATAGGAACATTCTTTTACTTATAACTCTTTATACGTATCTCTACACTGATTCTTAATTACTACTGTTGTCATTATTTTGCCTATATATATATATATATATATATATATATATATATATATATATACACGATATTAACAAATGGAAACTATATTTATAAAACCATATTTATTTCAAGGATACCAAGTTAAATTATGGTATGCCTTCATCAGACAAAATACAATATATACCAGTTTTATAAATACACATTGACGTACCCTTTCAAAATGCGACCATTACTTTTGGACGACATCAGGATAATATCGTATATCTACTCCAAATACTTGTCGAGTGCTTTCTATCAATTATAAAAATATTTGCTTGTTGTATCCCAACAATTTAAATAGAACTTTTGCATATATATATATATATATATATATATATATATATATATATATATACACATACATATATATACATACATATATATATATATATATATATATATATATATATATATATATATATATATATATATATATATATATATATATATATATATATACAGTTCAAGAGTAAACCAATCTTAAAGGGAGTGATGGATATAGGCGAGGAGAAGAGAGATTGGTGAATTTGTTAGAAGCCAAAAGCGTAAAGGCATGTGCTCAATGTGCAATAATCAGTGGAAGGCAGCTAGGTGGCTGGGTTCATGCAGAAGTTAGGTGCACAGAGCTGGAAATATTCATTAGTTAAGCAAAGACAAGACCACAAATTTCACAAGGAAGACGTTATTTAAAGAAAGTCAACATAGTTTCAGTATATGTGAGGAATAACTTGAAGGATGAAATTATGATCGAATGGATGAAAATGAAAGAATCTGACATGGGGCAACGAGACACCTTCCCTAAGATCCAGAACTCCAAACAGAACCAAAAGATAATACACAAGACTAACATAATTCTCAAAAACATTATCATCACAAACAAACTAAACATTACTGATTTAAATCATCTCTATTATGCATCGGCTAAAGTCACCACTCACTTATGTGGAGTGAAGATGAAAAAACAAAGGAATTCCCACAAGAAATCTACTTGGCAAGATAACATCAATCGCCAAATAAACCTTCTCCGATCTGACATAGAAATTTTAACAAACTATAAAGTAGGTGAACATGTTAAACAAACTAAACTTAGAAAATTGAAAAAAAAGTACAGTATAAGATCAACATGTGACATAGACATGCTGATAGAAACAATCAAGCAAAAAGTGTCGGCCAAAGCTGCTCGTATAAGGCGCTTTGAAAAACGATCTAGATTCTATGAGGACAATAATATGTTCAAAAACAACCAAAGAAACTTCTACAGAAAAATTGGTAAGTCAACAATAACTGCTAAATCAATACCACCCAAGGAGGAAGTGCAAGAATTCTGGGAAAAGATCTGGGCCGAAGAAAAAGTTCATAACATACATGCCCCATGGATAGACAGACAAATGAAAGAAACAGATCACCTTGAAGAACAAACATGGGAAAATATAACAGTTGAACAGCTGCGCTTGGCTCTAAGAAAAACCAGCAAATGGAAATCCCCAGGAAAAGACAAAATACAAAACTTTTGGATAAATGCCTTCACAGAGTCTCATGAGCTGTTAGCCCAACTTTACAATGAAATAGTTAAGGAGCCAGAAAAGATACCATCATGGCTAGTTAACGGCATTACATTCCTGCTAACGAAGAATGATGAGACAAACAATCCCCAAAATTACAGACCGATAACCTGCTTGACCACAATGTATAAAATTTTAACATCAGTCCTAACTGAATACACATATGACCACCTGATAACAAATGACCTATTTCCCATTGAGCAGAAAGGGTGTAAACGAGGCTCATATGGTTGTAAGGATCAGCTTCTGGTTAACAAAATGATACTGGAAGATTGTCATAATAGACACAAAAATCTATCGATTGCTTGGATAGATTATAAAAAAGCATTTGATAGTTTGCCACACAGTTGGATTGAAAAATGTTTAGAGATTTTCAAAATATCCCCCGTTGTCAGGAGGTTTTTGTCATTCAGTATGAGGACATGGAGAACGATACTCCTTTTGAATAGTGAAACAAAATCACTGGAAGCTGGAGAAGTTAACATTAATTGTGGAATTTTTCAGGGTGACTCTTTATCACCGCTTTTATTCTGCATCGCACTTATACCATTAAGTAAAATGCTCAATGAAACAAAACATGGATATAGAGTCTATGACAAAACCATTAATCACCTGTTCTACATGGATGACCTGAAACTATTTGCAAAAAATGATGAACAATTGCAAGGGCTATTATCCACTGTGAAGCAGTTCAGTGATGACATTAAAATGGAGTTTGGACTGGATAAATGCGCCAAAGCAACGTTCACCAGAGGAAAGCTGCTGAAGAGTTCAGACATTAATCTTGATCGGGGGAACGTGATAAGAGAGCTTGATCAAGAACAAACTTACAAATATCTAGGTGTTTGTGAAGGAGACGGAATCAAGCACTCGACAATGAGGGAAAGGATAAGGAAGGAATGTTACCGCAGAGTCAGAGCAATCTTAAGAACGGAATTGAATGCAA
Organism: Eledone cirrhosa; assembly: GCA_964016885.1. Taxonomy (NCBI): domain Eukaryota; kingdom Metazoa; phylum Mollusca; class Cephalopoda; order Octopoda; family Eledonidae; genus Eledone; species Eledone cirrhosa. Next base: position 6,219,411 of record OZ024744.1, on the reverse strand, counting down.
GGAATAGGATCGATGCCATAAACACGCTTGCCATACCAGTAGTAACCTACAGTTACAATGTCATCAACTGGTCAAGCACAGAGATCCGTAGGCTCGATACAAAAATCCGAAAATTCTTAACCATGCACAGAATGCATCACCCTAAGGCAGACATAGATAGAATATATCTCCCTAGGAAAGAAGGAGGACGTGGGTTAATCCAGTTAGACATTGCGTTGAAAACTGCAACAATTGGATTATCCACATATCTAAGGGAATCACATGATTGGATGATCAAACTCGTTTTGAAACACGAAAGCACCAAAAGATCATATTCCATTACAAAAGATGCACAAAGATACAGTAATGGACTACAAATTTCATAAGTCCCATTTACTGCTGAAATGGAAAACGCAGAAAAAGCAAAGCAGGTAAAAGTAACTGCAAAGAAAGAACTGCTACACAAACTGGCTAAGAAATGGCAAGAAAAGCCTCTGTATGGAAAATACCCAGAGCGAGCTAACAATCCTGATGTTGACAAAACTTTAACCCATCAGTGGTTGGCATCCTCTGGACTGAAATCGGAGACTGAAGGACTGATTATATCGGCACAAGATCAGTGTCTGCCAACAAAAAATTACCAAGCCAACATAATAAAAAATGGGTGCAGCCCATTATGCCGTGTATGCAAAAAACAACCAGAGACCATTGACCATATAATTTCAATGTGCAGTCCTATAGCTCCAACCGAATACCTAAACAGGCATGACAGAGCTGCACAATACATACATTGGATAATGTGTAAGCATTTTGACCTGCCCCATCAAAAGAATTGGTGGGAGCATCAACCACCTCCCATACTTGAAAAAGATCACATCTCAATCTTGTGGAACTTTAGCATCCAAACAGACCGAAAAATAGATGCAAACAGACCTGATATAATATTGAAAGACTTTCAAAAGAGGGTATGCCTGCTAATTGATATGTCTGTTCCAATAGACAAGAACGTATCTATAAAAACATTTGAAAAATTGAGCAAGTATAAGGACCTGGAGATAGAAATTGGAAAAATGTGGAAATTGAGAACTAAAACAATACCAGTGGTTGTAGGCGCTCTGGGAATGATACCTAAGGGGTCTAATGATTACATATCGCAAATCCCAGGAAACCCGCGTATAGGAGAAATACAAAAGATAGTATTATTGGGAACTGCCCATATACTAAGGAAGATTCTGTCAATATAAGTACATCACAAGTCTAAACACTAAAGATGCATGTGTGAATATGTATGTTCTTTCTTGAACATGGCGGACCTTGTTGTCTCTTGAGGTCACTGGTTGTGACTTGGTGATGACTCGTATGAACATAAAGCAAGATAAATGCAACTGTAATAATAATAATAATAATAATAAGGGAAGAAGACGCACAAGGTGACGGAGGTCATGAAATCGCTCCCGTAAGTTTTGAATTTTTAACATATTTAAATCATTTGTGAAATAACAACTCTTAGTACAAATGCTACGTAAAGCACCCGGCTTGAGCCCCAAAAAATTCGGACCCAAAATATATTGGTATAAGGCTCAAATATTCAAATATTCAACTTTGTATTGTACACTGTATATCCCCCCCCAAAAATGGCTATAAATGGAAGAAGAAGAACCCCCCCCCCCCCTCCTCTCCTCTGGCTACACTATATAGGACAGCTAAACTCACTAACACCAGAAACTAGATACACCACCCACCCCATCATCTGTGTACACTAAACACAACAGCATTTTCACCTTCACCGCCACCGCTCACTACGGCCATCATTACCACCACTATCCCATCACCGCCGCCACCACCCCTTGACTCCTTCACTGCTGCTGCCACCGCTACAGCACCATCACTACAGTAATACGGTCGCATCACCGCCACCACTGCCTCGGTATCGACATCACCACCACCACTGTCTCAGTATCGCCAGCGCCGCCAGCCTCCCAATTCTCCCTGCTGGCTGCTACTACTTCCACATTATAGAATCCCTACTACTAACAAAGAGGAAGGCATCAAAATATATAGATAGACTCAAAAGAAAAAAGAAAAAACAAACAACAAAACCAAAGCAGCACAGCAACAACAGCAAAAAACGAGAAAAACAAACAGAGAAAAACAAAAACAAAAAAAGAAACCCCAAAAACGTAAAGAAAATAAGAATGAAGAGAGAAGCAGGCGGACGGACAGAGAAGAGGGGGGAAAAAGTAAAACTTAAAAAACAAAAACTAAGTCAGACATTCGAATACTACATTACAATGAAACTTATGCTTATTCATTTTTGGGGCCCTTTCTGCCCGTGTGTTTGTTTGTTTATGTGTGTTCGTATACAGCGTGGTGATAATGCCACACAAGGGCCAAGTGGGATGGCGGATCCACAGATGGCTATGTAAACATACATTCGCCAATCCTCGATAAGAGTGTTTAAATATCGAACATAAACAGTTCGAATAACGGTGAAATGGAGACTAGAACGTCATGTGACAGACTCTCACCCAACAGGTGCCCCCTGGCTCAGCAGCAGGAACCTGACTGTCAACCAAATACTGCTGATGTTGGAGGAAGAAGAAGGAAAGGGGCCAGAACCAACTGGACGAAAGAATTGAATAGAACTGTTATGCAATGCTACATGAAAAGTAACCCCAAGGAGAGGGGCTACAGGAGACGGATGCATAACATCTGGAACGAGATTGGTTTATTTAAATTAGATGAACAAAAATTGGCCGGGCAGGCTCGGGTAATAAGAACTAATGGGTGGATAAGCGAGCTGGAACTGGAGGAACTGAGCAGAGAGAATGGCTTGGAGATGGCGGGTGTAGTATGCCAGACAAGCGAGCCGGTGGGAAATGAAGGTGAGGAGGTCCTGAGAACGGAGGAACCACCCGAAGCAGACAATGATCTGAATACTGAGATAAATAATACCTGGAACAGAGATACGGCCACTGAGGAGATGAATGCTGACGGGCTAGGACAAGATTCGGTTGACATCCTAAATCTAGTGGTAGATGAATTGAACAATGATAGTGGGAGACCTATGACTCTAAGATTTGTAGACAGGAAAAAGTTAAAAGAAACAACAGCTAAGGTAAACAAAGTCATCCCATACCTTGAGGCGAGGAGTCTTCACCAGTGCAACAATATCCTCAAAGCAACAGCAAATACGGTGAGGAAACTACTTGGTATAAAAGCGAGAGGAAACAACAGACAAGAAAGAGCAGAGCCGTGGTGGAAGAAGCGACTGAGTGGGCAAATCGGGGAAATGAGAAATGACATAGGAAAGCTTGAGTCACTACTGAATGGGACACTAAAAAACATAGGCACTAAAAATAGACTGGAAATAAAATACAAAACTAGGAGTAAAAAGCTAAATATTATCATAGAGGAATTGAAGCAACGCATTGTAGCAAAGAGTGCCAAAATCTGGCGATACGAGAACAGAGTCAGTCAGTATAAACAGAACCGCATGTTCGACAACAACCAGAAGATGCTGTTTGGACAGCTTGAGGGGAAAGAAAGAGGCAACGACTTGATCCCTGGGGCGGAACAAGCTAAAACATTCTGGAGAGGAATATGGGAGCAGGATGTTAGACACAATGCCCAGGCAGGGTGGATTGAGACAGTACAGAGGGAGATCGGTGAGAAGGCACAACAACAGACTGATTTGAGTATCACAGTTGAAACTCTTAAGGGGCAAGCCAAAAAACTAACCAACTGGAAATCACCAGGCCCAGATGGTGTGCAGGGGTATTGGATTAGACATTTAACATCCCTCCACCCGAAGCTGACGGCCATGTTCAATGACTGCTTGGTGTCGGGTGAGGTGCCAGAGTGGTTGACAAAAGGTACCACAGTTCTGATAATGAAAGACCGAATCAAGGGTAATGATGTTACCAACTATAGACCTATCACATATCTGCCCGTAATGTGGAAACTGTTGACGAGCATTGTGTCTGAGGAAATCTACCATCACCTCCACACAAACAACTTGTTACCGGACGAACAGAAAGGATGCCGAAAGAAGTCACGTGGTACAAAGGACCAGTTGCTTATTGATAAGATGGTAATGGGGAATTGCAGGAGGAGACACACTGATCTTGCCATGGGATGGATAGACTACAGAAAGGCATTTGACATGGTGCCTCATTCCTGGATCACCAAAAGCCTGGAGATCTTCAGGGTGGCAGATAACATCAGACAGTTGCTAGGCAGGAGTATGGGGTCCTGGGAGACAGAGCTGACATCAACTGGAGTATCCTTGGGAAGCGTGAAGATCAAGAGAGGTATCTTCCAGGGAGATAGCCTGTCCCCTCTGTTGTTTGTCCTTGCCCTGATGCCCTTGACCATTATGCTGCGAAAAGTGAGAGCAGGATACAAGTTGGGAAGGGAAGAGCTTACCATCAATCACCTCCTCTTCATGGACGATCTTAAGCTCTTCGGGAAAAGTGAGAAGGAGTTGGATGTGCTTGTTGACACTGTCCGTATTTTCAGCAGTGATATATGTATGCAGTTTGGTATTGGTAAATGTGGAGTCATTGTGATGAAGAGGGGTAGGTTGAGCAGAAGTAACGGGATCCAGATACCAACAGGTGAGATGATAAAGGAAATTGACTCTGAGGAAGGATACAAGTATTTGGGCGTTCTGGAGGCTGATGGCATAAAGAACAAAAAAATGAAGGAATTGTTAAGAACTGAATACATTCGGAGAGTAAGGAGCGTATTGAAGTCACATCTGAACAGCAGAAATGCCATAAGCGCAGTAAATTCCCGAGCTGTGTCTATTATTAGGTACAGTGCGGGAATTCTGAGATGGAATGTTGCTGAACAAAAAGAAATGGATAGGAAGACTAGGAAGCTATTGACTATCTACAACATGTTCCACAAGAGGAGTGATGTCGATAGACTCTACCTAAGGAGATCTGAGGGTGGAAGAAGTCTTATCAGCATAGAGGACTGTGTTCAGATGGAGAAAAACAACCTATACAAATACGTGACCTATAGTAAGGAGCCAATGCTCAGAACTGTACTGAAGGAGGGGACAGTAGGCCAGGGGATGACCAAGGAGGAAATAACATCAAGGAGGAAGAGCAGCCTTAAGGGAAAATCCCTTCATAGTACCTTCTTTGAGAAAACTGAATTTAGAGATCCACAGACATGGAACTGGTTGAGAAGAGGAGACCTCAAAAAGGCTACAGAAGGAATGCTAATGGCTGCGCAGGAGCAGGCCCTCAAAACGAAGTGGTTGAAGCACCATATCTACAAAGAGGAGGCTAGCCCACTGTGCAGGATCTGTGGAGAGAGAGAGGAGACTGTGGCTCACATTGTGTCCGAGTGTAAACACCTAGCCCAGACCCACTATAAGGGCTGGAGACACGATGTGATGGGCAGGGTGATCCACTGGCACCTGTGCAAAGTAAACAATCTACCACATTCTGAGAAATGGTATGAGCATAGGCCAGAGGCGGTGATGGAGAACAGTCAGGTGAAGGTGCTGTGGGATTTTAGGATACAGACGGACAAAAAACTGGAACACAATAGACCTGACCTGGTGGTTATGGACAAAGAAAAAAGATCGTGCCTGATTGTGGATGTGGCCTGCCCGTTCGACACGAGAGTGCAAGAGAAGGAGAGGGAGAAAATTAACCGATACCAGGACCTAAAGTGGGAGGTGAAAAGGATTTGGAACTGCCATGAAGTCAAAGTGATCCCGATTGTCATAGGCGCACTGGGGACTATCTCCAAAGGTTTCCAGGGATGGTTAAAGAAAATCGGCCCCTTCACGCTTTTTGGAACGCTTCAAAAGGCATGCTTGCTTGGAACAGCAAGAACCCTCCGATACGACCTGAATATCTGAGGCTGCAGGTAGTGGCTTGATATTCAATCCAACGGACTTTCCAGTTAACCAACATCAATGACTGAGATTCAAGGAATAACAATAACAATAATAATAATAATAATAATATCGAACATAAACAGTTCGAATAACGGTGAAATGGAGACTAGAACGTCATGTGACAGACTCTCACCCAACAGGTGCCCCCTGGCTCAGCAGCAGGAACCTGACTGTCAACCAAATACTGCTGATGTTGGAGGAAGAAGAAGAAGGAAAGGGGCCAGAACCAACTGGACGAAAGAATTGAATAGAACTGTTATGCAATGCTACCTGAAAAGTAACCCCAAGGAGAGGGGCTACAGGAGACGGATGCATAACATCTGGAACGAGATTGGTTTATTTAAATTAGATGAACAAAAATTGGCCGGGCAGGCTCGGGTAATAAGAACTAATGGGTGGATAAGCGAGCTGGAACTGGAGGAACTGAGCAGAGAGAATGGCTTGGAGATGGCGGGTGTAGTATGCCAGACAAGCGAGCCGGTGGGAAATGAAGGTGAGGAGGTCCTGAGAACGGAGGAACCACCCGAAGCAGACAATGATCTGAATACTGAGATAAATAATACCTGGAACAGAGATACGGCCACTGAGGAGATGAATGCTGACGGGCTAGGACAAGATTCGGTTGACATCCTAAATTTAGTGGTAGATGAATTGAACAATGATAGTGGGAGACCTATGAACCTAAGATTTGTAGACAGGAAAAAGTTAAAAGAAACAACAGCTAAGGTAAACAAAGTCATCCCATACCTTGAGGCGAGGAGCCTTCACCAGTGCAACAATATCCTCAAAGCAACAGCAAATACGGTGAGGAAACTACTTGGTATAAAAGCGAGAGGAAACAACAGACAAGAAAGAGCAGAGCCGTGGTGGAAGAAGCGACTGAGTGGGCAAATCGGGGAAATGAGAAACGACATAGGAAAGCTTGAGTCACTACTGAATGGGACACTAAAAAACATAGGCACTAAAAATAGACTGGAAATAAAATACAAAACTAGGAGTAAAAAGCTAAATATTATCATAGAGGAATTGAAGCAACGCATTGTAGCAAAGAGTGCCAAAATCAGGCGATACGAGAACAGAGTCAGTCAGTATAAACAGAACCGCATGTTCGACAACAACCAGAAGATGCTGTTTGGACAGCTTGAGGGGAAAGAAAGAGGCAACGACTTGATCCCTGGGGCGGAACAAGCTAAAACATTCTGGAGAGGAATATGGGAGCAGGATGTTAGACACAATGCCCAGGCAGGGTGGATTGAGACAGTACAGAGGGAGATCGGTGAGCAGGCACAACAACAGACTGATTTGAGTATCACAGTTGAAACTCGTAAGGGGCAAGCCAAAAAACTAACCAACTGGAAATCACCAGGCCCAGATGGTGTGCAGGGGTATTGGATTAAACATTTAACATCCCTCCACCCGAAGCTGACGGCCATGTTCAATGACTGCTTGGTGTCGGGTGAGGTGCCAGATTGGTTGACAAAAGGTACCACAGTTCTGATAATGAAAGACCGAATCAAGGGTAATGATGTTACCAACTATAGACCTATCACATGTCTGCCCGTAATGTGGAAACTGTTGACGAGCATTGTGTCTGAGGAAATCTACCATCACCTCCACACAAACAACTTGTTACCGGACGAACAGAAAGGATGCCGAAAGAAGTCACGTGGTACAAAGGACCAGTTGCTTATTGATAAGATGGTAATGGGGAATTGCAGGAGGAGACACACTGATCTTGCCATGGGATGGATAGACTACAGAAAGGCATTTGACATGGTGCCTCATTCCTGGATCACCAAAAGCCTGGAGATCTTCAGGGTGGCAGATAACATCAGACAGTTGCTAGGCAGGAGTATGGGGTCCTGGGAGACAGAGCTGACATCAACTGGAGTATCCTTGGGAAGCGTGAAGATCAAGAGAGGTATCTTCCAGGGAGATAGCCTGTCCCCTCTGTTGTTTGTCCTTGCCCTGATGCCCTTGACCATTATGCTGCGAAAAGTGAGAGCAGGATACAAGTTGGGAAGGGAAGAGCTTACCATCAATCACCTCCTCTTCATGGACGATCTTAAGCTCTTCGGGAAAAGTGAGAAGGAGTTGGATGTGCTTGTTGACACTGTCCGTATTTTCAGCAGTGATATATGTATGCAGTTTGGTATTGGTAAATGTGGAGTCATTGTGATGAAGAGGGGTAGGTTGAGCAGAAGTAACGGGATCCAGATACCAACAGGTGAGATGATAAAGGAAATTGACTCTGAGGAAGGATACAAGTATTTGGGCGTTCTGGAGGCTGATGGCATAAAGAACAAAAAAATGAAGGAATTGTTAAGAACTGAATACATTCGGAGAGTAAGGAGCGTATTGAAGTCACATCTGAACAGCAGAAATGCCATAAGCGCAGTAAATTCCCGAGCTGTGTCTATTATTAGGTACAGTGCGGGAATTCTGAGATGGAATGTTGCTGAACAAAAAGAAATGGATAGGAAGACTAGGAAGCTATTGACTATCTACAACATGTTCCACAAGAGGAGTGATGTCGATAGACTCTACCTAAGGAGATCTGAGGGTGGAAGAGGTCTTATCAGCATAGAGGACTGTGTTCAGATGGAGAAAAACAACCTATACAAATACGTGACCTATAGTAAGGAGCCAATGCTCAGAACTGTACTGAAGGAGGGGACAGTAGGCCAGGGGATGTCCAAGGAGGAAATAACATCAAGGAGGAAGAGCAGCCTTAAGGGAAAATCCCTTCATAGTACCTTCTTTGAGAAAACTGAATTTAGAGATCCACAGACATGGAACTGGTTGAGAAGAGGAGACCTCAAAAAGGCTACAGAAGGAATGCTAATGGCTGCGCAGGAGCAGGCCCTCAAAACGAAGTGGTTGAAGCACCATATCTACAAGGAGGAGGCTAGCCCACTGTGCAGGATCTGTGGAGAGAGAGAGGAGACTGTGGCTCACATTGTGTCCGAGTGTAAACACCTAGCCCAGACCCACTATAAGGGCTGGAGACACGATGTGATGGGCAGGGTGATCCACTGGCACCTGTGCAAAGTAAACAATCTACCACATTCTGAGAAATGGTATGAGCATAGGCCAGAGGCGGTGATGGAGAACAATCAGGTGAAGGTGCTGTGGGATTTTAGGATACAGACGGACAAAAAACTGGAACACAATAGACCTGACCTGGTGGTTGTGGACAAAGAAAAAAGATCGTGCCTGATTGTGGATGTGGCCTGCCCGTTCGACACGAGAGTGCAAGAGAAGGAGAGGGAGAAAATTAACCGATACCAGGACCTAAAGTGGGAGGTGAAAAGGATTTGGAACTGCCATGAAGTCAAAGTGATCCCGATTGTCATAGGCGCACTGGGTCCATCTCCAAAAGTTTCCAGGGATGGTTAAAGAAAATCGGCCCCTTCACGCTTTTTGGAACGCTTCAAAAGGCATGCTTGCTTGGAACAGCAAGAATCCTCCGATACGTCCTGAATATCTGAGGCTGCAGGTAGTGGCTTGATATTCAACCCAACGGACTTTCCAGTTAACCAACATCAATGACTGAGATTCAAGGAATAACAATAATAATAATAATAATAATAATAATAATAATAATAATAATAATAATGATTTCTTTATTAACCACAAGGGTTTACATAAAGTAGACATTAAGGACAGTGCAGGACAATGCAGGAGGGTACAAATGGGCATTTCTGCGTGTAAAAAAACAAAAAGAGAGGATGTAACAAAAATAACAATGAAAATAACAATGAAAAATTCCCCAATAGGGGGGAGACTTCGGAGGGACATTTGTGGAGAAAGCCCAGTAAAAAGCCACAATGACCCTGACCACCAAGGCAAGTGCCCTCTCCCAGTTTTCCACCTTTAATTTACAGACACATACTCAGAGAAGGCCCATTCATTCGGGCCATACTTGCTTCTCTCACCCATCTTTCAACAAAATGCTGGGAAGAGAGCACTTCCCTCTCTACCCTGATTTTCCTTTTCAGATGAAATTTGAAAAAGTTAATCAGGGCATCACCGAAGAGGTAAGTGCTCGTCTTCAGCCCTTTCAAACGTGTCCACCATACTATCTCTTTCGCCATGGCCACCAGACAGATAAAAACTGCCTGCCCTTCCCGGCTAAAGGAAGAGGGCGGGGCAATCCTCACGATTGACTCAGCTGATAGCTGGATCCGTCCTACACGTGACAGCAGGTGTTCGACATAAACCCACAAGTCAGCAATGCTCGGATACTGGACGAGTGCGTGCAGGACGGTTTCGTCGCCCTGCGCGCATCTCGGACATGCCCGGCTGACGGCACCTCCATGCCTGTAGAGTTTATCCCGAACTGGCAAAGCTCCCCGGTAGCACTGCCAGGCCAGGGATTTCTGGAAGTTGTCCATAGGCCCCGGCCCGAAAGTCCTTCCGAAGAGATTGACTAGTTGATTTTCGTCGACGCCTAGAGTTTCTCCAAGTACGTCGTCGCTCTTCCCCTCCACTAATCCCCTATAGAACGCCAAGGTGGAGTTTCCACCGATCACATTGCCCGATTGGTCGAGGGCTGTGAGCGCCTGAAGACATTCCAGTCTCCAAGCGCTCCCTCTCGGTCTTCGCTTGACCCAGGACTGCAGCTCCGTCAAGGAGACGAGCTGGGGAAAAACGTGTCTAGCAAACGGCGACCACACCTGATCACCGTCGAGGAAGAGGTGGAGATGTCGTAGCCTGAGCGCGTGTCTGCGCATCATCAGCCACGGCATGCCCAGCCCTCCACGTAGCGGGTGTTGACAGCAGATGGACCGCCTGACCATCGGAGCGCGTCCCTTCCACAAGAAGCGAAAGAGCAAACGCTCCAGCGCAGTCAGGCGGGGCTTAGGACAAGGTACGACGGTCAGGCGGTAGTAGATGACGGATGCGATGTACGCATTCGCCACCTCCGCTCGACCTTTCAGGGATAGCTTCCTCTCGGCCCATTTCTGGGTGAGAGAAGCCACCCTGCTCGTCACCTCGTCCCAGTTTTTGTCCGTCTGGAGGTCTGGACCGAACCAGACCCCTAGCAATTTAACCGGTCCGTCCGTCCAGCGCCCGACGACGCTGTTGGACGGCATGGACCTGCCTCTCCAGGTGCCGAGCTGCAGGCCCACTGACTTTTCCTGGTTGATCATTGCTCCTGTCACCGCTTCGTATTCTCTTAGTGTAGTGCCGATCGCCTCGATGTGTTTGGCGTTCGACACCACTACGGTGACATCGTCGGCATATGCTGACACGGATCTTCCGCATCCTAGTTCGCGCGGGACCCCCCTCAACGTCTCCAGTTTGTGCAGTAATGGCTCGAGAGTCAATACGTACAATAGGGACGAGAGGGGACATCCTTGGGGGACCGAGCGCATGATGTTGAACGGTTCCGAAAGGTGACCGTTCACTCTCACTACAGAGCAGATGTTGCTGTGCATGGCAGCGATCCAGCCTCTGAAGACGGGCCCAAAGCCAGCCGCCCTCAGGACTGCCTCTAGGTAACGATGGTCGACCCTATCGAAGGCTTTCGACTGATCTAAATTGATCAAAGACCCACCCGTGCCAGGTTCCCTAGCTACCCTCTCTACGATGTATCGCATGAGGTGGAGGTTGTCGTGGATGGATCTGTCGAGAATGGCGCATGTCTGTGCCTCTCCCACCAGACCACCAACGACAAGCGCCAACCTCTTTGCTAGCACCTTGGCCAAAATCTTGAACTCTGTGTTTAGCAGAGTTATGGGCCTAAAATTATCTATGTTATCCCCCTTGTTCGGATCCTTTCTCAGCAGCGCCACCGCTCCTCGGCTCACAGAGCTGGGAATTCTCCCGTTCTGTTGCCAGTTGCAGTAGACGTCCGCCAAGAGGCCTCCGAACAAGTTTGGCATTTGTACGTAAAGTTCATAGGGCAGACCATCCAAACCAGGCGATTTACCCCTTGTGCAACTAGTCATTGCATCCCGTACTTCAGCGGTTGTTATCGGCTTTTCGCAACACTCCGCCTCAGTGGCCGAAAGCCGCGGCAGTCCGTCGAGGTAGACACTAAAGTCCATCCCTCGATCCGGCCCGCCACTGCCCCCGAACAGTTGAGCGAAGTGTCGCTGAAAAGCTTCACACATTTGCCCGGGGTCGAGTAGCATGCGCCCGTCGTGGTCCACCAAAGACCGGATCGTGGCTTTGTTGCCACGACGCGCCTCCGCCACTCGGGCCCATTGAACGGCTTTCGTCTCCTCGTGTCTGAGAGCACGCACCCTAGCTCTGACAACGCAGCCTTCGTGCTTTGCATTGAAGAATTGGTCAAGGGCCAATTTCGCCGCAAGCACGTCGGTCGCGATGCCTTTGCTAAGCGCCTCATCTAATTTTCTAACTAGTTCTCCCTCTGCTCTATTTTTCTCTATTGCTAAAGTCTTACTAAACCTAATGGACTCTATTCTAATTGCTCTTTTCAGAGAAAACCACCACTTGTTGTTGACGATGGCCCTCGTCAGCGCCCGCTTAACTAGTTCGCTAATCCGGTCTCTGTAGGCCTTGCGCGCTGGTAAGGACGCGTTTAGCTTCCAGTAGCCGGGTCCTCGCCTATGAAGCCTATCTAAGTCAAGCACACAGATCACGAATTTGTGGTCCGTGTAGCTGACTATTTTTAATTGTGGACAGCCTATGCTAGACTTATCTATTTCCCTACAAAATACTCTATCTAGATATGATCTGGATGACCCTATGCGATTTGTCCAAGTCCACATTGGTACATTCGGGAAATCCATTCGGTACCTGTCAGACAGTTCAAAACGTCTGAGCAGGTTGGTGGGACTTTTGCACCCTCCTTTCCTATCCACTAATCCCACACAATCCCAGCGTGCATCTAAGATCCCGTTCCAGTCGCCCACTAACACTAAAGAGCGGGACGTTCCAAGAAAAGTCTCCAGACGCCGGAAGAAATCAGGCCGCCCTACTCCTGTCGGGGCATAGACGGCCACTAACCTGAAAGCTTGCCCGTCTCCGCTGGTCACGTCCAGCACCACCAACTTACCCTCTGGGTCCAGGAAGATGGCCCGTATGGCAAGATCCAAACCTCTCCGAAAAAGCACAGCAACTCCTCCCCCCGATCCCGGACGGCTGGGAGATGCGTACACATCGTAGCCACCGAAAATCGGTGCGAAAGCCTGTGCCTCGGGGATTCTGGTCTCGCTGATGGCCACTACATCTATGTTTAGTGACCTGAGGTCGTTGAGCAGGTGGCCCTGCTTCCATGACGACCCCAAGCCACGCGCATTTATGCTGCCTATTCTGAGTGAGGTCATGTTGAAAAGGAGTGGAAAAGATGGGAAAGACCACTTACCTTACTTCTCGTAGGGGAAGGACGGTTTTTCCATCCTTTTCACTGCTTGTGGCCTCCTCAGGAAGGATGTCCTTATAAATCCTCCTGGAGAGTGCTTGTCGGAAGTCTCCGATGTCTTTGGGGAATTTTTGTTTTAGTGTCATGTACGTTTTCTGTGTGATGCGAGTGATTTGTATGTGTGAAGGTGGTGTGAATTTTGGGGTTGTTGTGTAGTCTTTTTCTGTGATACTGGTGTTGTGTTGGATGTAGTGTAATAATTGCTTGTTGTTCAAATTTAATGCTGTGTAGTGTGTATCGTTTTGGTTGTTTTGTTTTGTTTGCGTTTGTTGTGGGTTTGTTTCTGTTTCGCATTTTGGTGACTTTTGTGATGTAGGTGATGGTGGTGTTGGAGTTACTGATGGTGATGGTGTTGGTGTTTGGGTTGATGGGGTTGGTGATGCTGGTGTGGATGGTGGCATATCTGTCCTAACTTTTTTGTTTCTTAGTTTATTTGTTTCCCTCTGTATTTTGTTTTTGGAGGGGGAAGGAAGAGAATTTTTTCTTTTTTGGTTTCTTTTTTTTTTCCGGATATCGTTTCCCACTCCTCGTCGTCACAATCTGTCTCCAGTTGTGATAGGCCGGGGAGTGGAAAATCCTCCACAGCCGTTAGTTTTGGTTGTGGTGTGGTGGATGGTGTAGGCGCTGGTGCTAGTTCTGAAGCGTTGGGTGGTGGTGGTGTTGGTTTTGCTGGTGGTGGTAGTGGTGTTGGTTTTGCTACTGTTGCTGGGGTTGTTGCTGTTATAGTTGCTTCTGTTGTTGCTGCTACAGTTGTTGTTGCTGCTACAGTTGTTGCTGCCATCTCTGCTACTGGTGGTGTTGATGGTTGTGTCACTGGGGTGGGTAGGAGGGGTGGCCTCAACCTTTTAGCCTGAGGGCAGCAAGCCCTTAGGTGGGCTCCTTCACCACAAACGACACACCTAGGTCTTCTGCCCTCGACAATTACCGTGAGGTGGCTGCCGTCAGTGAGGTCTATTACCTCTCGGATCTCCTCAATGCTTTTTTGGTCCGCTTGGATTAGGAGCTCCATCCCAGATCCGGACCAGTTTTCCTGCTTTTCTTTTGCTATTGCTATTATTTTCGTGTTGGCTTCGATGCCGGCGAGGACAGCCGCTATTAGCCAGGGAATTTCGATGGCCGGTGGAACGTGGGTCACCCTGATCTTTACGAGCCTCTGGCCACAATAGCTTGGGACGAGTGTGAAGTCGTCACTTTTTAATGGGGCCATGGAGTGTTCTCTAGCCTCCTCTGGTGTTTCAAAGAACACATCCACGGTTCCATACTTTTGCCCACGTCTGATGTGGGTTTTTCTTGCCCACACATGTCCCAAAGCTTTTTGGATTTGGGACTCGGATGCCCGTTCCACTCGGCGCGATTTTACATTTATTGTTCTATACGACACGGTGCATAGGCGCCGATGCTCCATTTTATTAGGTGGGGGGGTGAGGCTGACCCTGTACCCATCTTTCTTTACCATTTGTTTAGCATTTTCTAAATCCTCTTGAGTTACCGTGAACGCTTCGAATTGTTTTGCCACTATGACGAAGCTGAGGGTCGGTTTTATAATGTCATTGTTGTTGTTGTTGCTATCGTTATTTGTGTTAATCTTAATTTTAGTTTCAGTTGTGGTGGTGGTGACGTCAGTCGTTTTTGGTGCGGAAGAGTCCATTTTGCTTGATTTCATTTCGACATCACGAGTTAATTTATTTTTTTTTTATTTTGTTTCTGTAGTCGCGGTGGTGGTGGGGGAGGTGGTTGTCGCGGTGGTGGTGGTGGTGGAGGCTTTAACACCTGCAGTCATTGGTAATGGCGGGAAATGAATGTCTGCCTGAGACAAATTTAAAATATTGCTACTGCTTATATTTTTTTTGTGTTGGCAAACGTAGTAACATTTACAATGGTGGTGTCGGTGAGAGGTGTTATTTTGTGAGGAAGGCTTTCAGCTGCTTCGTGCAGAGGGGAATTAGCCATTTTTTTTCAAAGAAATTTTTGGATAATAATAAAAGTTAATATTTTGGGCACAAGGCCCCAATCTTTTTGGTGTCCTTTTCGGAAAACAATGTATGTGTGCTTATAAACAGTTTACAATAACATTTTCCATAAATGGCAATTTTTAAACAAACGGAAATAACAAACCTTTGCGGAGCTCACGATAATACGATTTCCTACGTAGGTAGCCAATAATAATAATAATAATAATAATAATAATAATAATAAATGTCTAATGATAAAATCTCATACCGGATCGGCCGTCACCCGGGTAAAAAAGGGCCGCGTCCCTCAGAGAGGAACCAGACTGGGGTCGAAAAATCAGCTAATGGTTCAAACCTTCCCATCACTTCGGAGTTGGAGACCTCCCATAACCGGAATACTCCTACTGTTGGCCCTCTATGCTCACCACCAAGAAATCCAAAGAAAAAGAGAGAAAAATGGTCAAGGGAAGATAATAAAGAAGTCCTTGAGGCTTTCTACACTGCCATGTACTACCCATCAAATACATCGAATACAGAACAAACATATATCAACTGGAAAAAGAAACATTCCGAAAACAGAGGCTATATTGACAGTAACAAACTAGCCAATATACGAAGAAATATTGTAAGAAAAAAGTTACTAACTGATATAGAAATTGATCAGATCAAGCTAGTAGCACAAAGTCAGCGATGGAAATATGAAGCATGTGTCAGTGAAAACGAGGTAAACTGTAACATTTCGAATCCCAGGGTTGGGGCGGAATCACTGGCAACAGAACAAATTAAAGAAAGGAGCGAAAAAGTGGAGGGAGTGCATGCTCAGGATGAAACTCCAAATGAAAATAATGAGATCGTAAATGATAAAGAAATGAATGAGAATGAACTTGCCAACTTGAAGGATGAAATTATGATCGAATGGATGAAAATGAAAGAATTTGACATGGGGCAACGAGACACCCTCCCTAAGATCCAGAACTCCAAACAGAACCAAAAGATAATACACAAGACTAACACAATTCTCAAAAACATTATCATCATAATTCAAACTAAACATTACTGACTTAAATCATCTCTATTATGCATCGGGTAATGTCACCACTCCCTTATGTGGAGTGAAGATGAAAAAACAAAGGAATTCCCACAAGAAATCTACTTGGCAAGATAACATCAAACGCCAAATAAACCTTCTCCGATCTGACATAGAAATTTTAACAAACTATAAAGTAGGTGAACATGTTAAACAAACTAAACTTAGAAAATTGAAAAAATAGTACAGTATAAGATCAACATGTGACATAGACATGCTGATAGAAACAATCAAGCAAAAAGTGTCGGCCAAAGCTGCTCGTATAAGGCGCTTTGAAAAACGATCTAGATTCTATAAGGACAATAATATGTTCAAAAGCAACCAAAGAAACTTCTACAGAAAAATTGGTAAGTCAACAATAACTGCTAAATCAATACTACCCAAGGAGGAAGTGCAAGAATACTGGGAAAAGATCTGGGCCGAAGAAAAATTTCATAACATACATGCCCCATGGATAGACAGACAAATGAAAGAAACAGATCACCTTGAAGAACAAACATGGGAAAATATAACAGTTGAACAGCTGCGCTTGGCTCTAAGAAAAACCAGCAAATGGAAATCCCCAAGAAAAGACAAAATACAAAACTTTTGGATAAATGCCTTCACAGAGTCTCATGAGCTGTTAGACCAACTTTACAATGAAATAGTTAAGGAGCCAGAAAAGATACCATCATGGCTAGTTAACGGCATTACATTCCTTCTACCGAAGAATGATGAGACAAACAATCCCAAAAATTACAGACCGATAACCTGCTTGACCACAATGTATAAAATTTTAACATCAGTCCTAACTGAATACACATATGACCACCTGATAACAAATGACCTATTTCCCATTGAGCAGAAAGGGTGTAAACGAGGCACATATGGCTGTAAGGATCAGCTTCTGGTTAACAAAATGATACTGGAAGATTGTCATAATAGACACAAAAATCTATCGATTGCTTGGATAGATTATAAAAAAAGCATTCGATAGTTTGCCACACAGTTGGATTGAAAAATGTTTAGAGATTTTCAAAATATCCCCCGTTGTCAGGAGATTTTTGTCATTCAGTATGAGGACATGGAGAACGACACTCCTTTTGAATAGTGAAAAAAAAATCACTGGAAGCTGGAGAAGTTAACATTAATTGTGGAATTTTTCAGGGTGACTCTTTATCACCGCTTTTATTCTGCATCGCACTTATACCATTAAGTAAAATGCTCAATGAAACAAAACATGGATATAGAGTCTATGACAAAACCATTAATCACCTGTTCTACATGGATGACCTGAAACTATTTGCAAAAAATGATGAACAATTGCAAGGGCTATGATCCACTGTGAAGCAGTTCAGTGATGACATTAAAATGGAGTTTGGACTGGATAAATGCGCCAAAGCAACGTTCACCAGAGGAAAGCTGCTGAAGAGTTCAGACATTAATCTTGATCGGGGGAACGTGATAAGTGAGCTTGATCAAGAAAAAACTTACAAATATCTAGGTGTTTGTGAAGGAGACGGAATCAAGCACTCGACAATGAGGGAAAGGATAAGGAAGGAATGTTACCGCAGAGTCAGAGCAATCTTAAGAACGGAATTGAATGCAAGGAATAGGATCGATGCCATAAACACGCTTGCCATACCAGTAGTAACCTACAGTTACAATGTCATCAACTGGTCAAGCACAGAGATCCGTAGGCTCGATACAAAAATCCGAAAATTCTTAACCATGCACAGAATGCATCACCCTAAGGCAGACATAGATAGAATATATCTTCCTAGGAAAGAAGGAGGACGTGGGTTAATCCAGTTAGACATTGCGTTGAAAACTGCAACAATTGGATTATCCACATATCTAAGGGAATCACATGATTGGATGATCAAACTCGTTTTGAAACACGAAAACACCAAAAGATCATATTCCATTACAAAAGATGCACAAAGATACAGTAATGGACTACAAATTTCAGAAGTCCCATTTACTGCTGAAATGGAAAACACAGAAAAAGCAAAGCAGGTAAAAGTAACTGCAAAGAAAGAACTGCTACAGAAACTGGCTAAGAAATGGCAAGAAAAGCCTCTGTATGGAAAATACCCAGAGCGAGCTAACAATCCTGATGTTAACAAAACGTTAACCCATCAGTGGTTGGCATCCTCTGGACTGAAATCGGAGACTGAAGGACTGATTATATCGGCACAAGATCAGTGTCTGCCAACAAAAAATTACCAAGCCAACATAATAAAAAATGGGTGCAGCCCATTATGCCGTGTATGCAAAAAACAACCAGAGACCATTGACCATATCATTTCAATGTGCAGTCCTATAGCTCCAACCGAATACCTAAACAGGCATGACAGAGCTGCACAATACATACATTGGATAATGTGTAAGCATTTTGACCTGCCCCATCAAAAGAATTGGTGGGAGCATCAACCACCTCCCATACTTGAAAAAGATCACATCTCAATCTTGTGGAAATTTAGCATCCAAACAGACCGAAAAATAGATGCAAATAGACCTGATATAATATTGAAGGACTTTCAAAGGAGGGTATGCCTGCTAATTGATATGTCTGTTCCAATAGACAAGAATGTATCTATAAAAAAATTTGAAAAATTGAGCAAGTATAAGGACCTGGAGATAGAAATTGGAAAAATGTGGAAATTGAGAACTAAAACGATATCAGTGGTTGTAGGCGCTCTGGGAATGATACCTAAGGGGTCTAACGACTACTTATCGCAAATCCCAGGAAACCCGCGTATAGGAGAAATACAAAAGATTGTAATAATGGGAACTGCCCATATACTAAGGAAGATCCTGTTAATATAAGTACATCACAAGTCTAAACACTAAGGATGCATGTGTGAATATGTATGTTCTTTCTTGAACATGGCGGACCTTGTTGTCTCTTGACGTTAGCCACCTCCGCTCGACCTTTCAGGGATAGCTTCCTCTCGGCCCATTTCTGGGTGAGAGAAGCCACCCTGCTCGTCACCTCGTCCCAGTTTTTGTCCGTCTGGAGGTCTGGACCGAACCAGACCCCTAGCAATTTAACCGGTACGTCTGTCCAGCGCCCGACGGCGCTGTTGGACGGCATGGACCTGCCTCTCCAGGTGCCGAGCTGCAGGCCAACTGACTTTTCCTGGTTGATCATTGCTCCTGTCACCGCCTCGTATTCTCTTAGTGTAGTGCCGATCGCCTCGATGTCTTTGGCGTTCGACAACACTACGGTGACATCGTCGGCATATGCTGACACGGATCCTCCGCATCCTAGTTCGCGCGGGATCCCCCTCAACGTCTCCAGTTTGTGCAGTAATGGCTCGAGAGTCAATACGTACAATAGGGACGAGAGGGGACATCCTTGGCGGACCGAGCGCATGATGTTGAACGGTTCCGAAAGGTGACCGTTCACTCTCACTACAGAGCAGATGTTGCTGTGCATGGCAGCGATCCAGCCTCTGAAGACGGGCCCAAAGCCAGCCGCCCTCAGGACTGCCTCTAGGTAACGATGGTCGACCCTATCGAAGGCTTTCGACTGATCTAAATTGATCAAAGACCCACCCGTGCCAGGTTCCCTAGCTACCCTCTCTACGATGTATCGCATGAGGTGGAGGTTGTCGTGGATGGATCTGTCGGGAATGGCGCATGTCTGTGCCTCTCCCACCAGACCACCAACGACAAGCGCCAACCTCTTTGCTAGCACCTTGGCCAAAATCTTGAACTCTGTGTTTAGCAGAGTTATGGGCCTAAAATTATCTGTGTTATCCCCCTTGTTCGGATCCTTTCTCAGCAGCGCCACCGCTCCTCGGCTCACAGAGCTGGGAATTCTCCCGTTCTGTTGCCAGTTGCAGTAGACGTCCGCCAAGAGGCCTCCGAACAAGTTTGGCATTTGTACATAAAGTTCATAGGGTAGACCATCCAAACCAGACGATTTACCCCTTGTGCAACTAGTCATTGCATCCCGTACTTCAGCGGTTGTTATCGGCTTTTCGCAACACTTCGCCTCAGTGGCCGAAAGCCGCGGCAGTCCGTCGAGGTAGACACTAAAGTCCATCCCTCGATCCGGCCCGCCACTGCCCCCGAACAGTTGCGCGAAGTGTCGCTGAAAAGCTTCACACATTGCCCGGGATCGAGTAGCATGCGCCCGTCGTGGTCCACCAAAGACCGGATCGTGGCTTTGTTGCCACGACGCGCCTCCGCCACTCGGGCCCATTGAACGGCTTTCGTCCCCTCGTGTCTGAGAGCACGCACCCTAGCTCTGACAACGCAGCCTTCGTGCTTTGCATTGAAGAATTGGTCAAGGGCCAATTTCGCCGCAAGCACGTCGGTCGCGATGCCTTTGCTAAGCGCCTCATCTAATTTTCTAAGTAATTCTCCCTCTGCTCTATTTTTCTCTATTGCTAATGTCTTACTAAACCTAATGGACTCTATTCTAATTGCTCTTTTCAGAGGAAACCACCACTTGTTGTTGACGATGTCCCCCGTCAATGCCCGCTTAACTAATTCGCTAATCCGGTCTCTGTAGGCCTTGCGCGCTGGTAAGGACGCGTATAGCTTCCAGTAGCCGGGTCCTCGCCTATGAAGCCTATCTAAGTCAAGCACACAGATGACGAATTTGTGGTCCGTGTAGCTGACTATCTTGAATTGTGGACAGCCTATGCTAGACCTATCTATTTCCCTACAAAATACTCTATCTAGATATGATCTGGATGACCCTATGCGATTTGTCCAAGTCCACATTGGTACATTCGGGAAATCCATTCGGTACCTGTCAGACAGTTCAAAACGTCTGAGCAGGTTGGTGAGACTCTTGCACCCTCCTTCCCTATCCACTAATCCCACACAATCCCAGCGTGCATCTAAGATCCCGTTCCAGTCGCCCACTAACACTAAAGAGCGGGACGTTCCAAGAAAGGTCTCCAGACGCCGGAAGAAATCAGGCCGCCCTGCTCCTGTCGGGGCATAGACGGCCACTAACCTGAAAGCTTGACCGTCTCCGCTGGTCACGTCCTGCACCACCAACTTTCCTTCTGGGTCCAGGAAGATGGCCCGTATGGCAAGATCCAAACCTCTCCGAAAAAGCACAGCAACTCCTCCCCCCGATCCCGGACGGCTGGGAGATGCATACACATCGTAGCCACCGAAGATCAGTGCGAAAGCCTGTGCTTCGGAGATTCTGGTCTCGCTGATGGCCACTACATCTATGTTTAGTGACCTGAGGTCGTTGAGCAGGTGGCCCTGCTTCCATGACGACCCCAAGCCACGCGCATTTATGCTGCCTATTCTGAGTGAGGTCATTTTGAAAAGGAGTGGAAAAGATGGGAAAGACCACTTACCTTACTTCTCGTAGGGGAAGGACGGTTTTTCCATCCTTTTCACTGCTTGTGGCCTCCTCAGGAAGGATGACCTTATAAATCCTCCTGGAGAGTGCTTGTCGGAATCTCCGATGTCTTTGGGGAATTTTTGTTTTAGTGTCATGTACGTTTTCTGTGTGATGCGAATGATTTGTATGTGTGGAGGTGGTGTGAATTTTGGGGTTGTTGTGTAGTCTTTTTCTGTGATGCTGGTGTTGTGTTGGATGTAGTGTAATAATTGCTTGTTGTTCAGATTTAATGCTGTGTAGTGTGTATCGTTTTGGTTGTTTTGTTTTGTTTGCGTTTGTTGTGGGTTTGTTTCTGTTTCGCATTTTGGTGACTTTTGTGGTGTAGGTGATGGTGGTGCTGGGGATAATGATGGTGATGGTGTTGGTGTTTGGGTTGATGGGGTTGGTGATGCTGGTGTGGATGGTGGCATATCTGTCCTAAATTTTTTGTTTCTTAGTTTATTTGTTTCCCTCTGTATTTTGTTTTTGGAGGGGGAAGGAAGAGAATTTTTTTCTTTTTTGGTTTCTTTTTTTTCCGGATATCGTTTCCCACTCCTCGTCGTCACAATCTGTCTCCATTTGTGATAGGCCGGGGAGTGGAAAATCCTCCACAGCCGTTAGTTTTGGTTGTGATGTGGTGGATGGTGTAGGCGCTGGTGCTAGTTCTGAAGCGTTGGGTGGTGGTGGTGTTGGTTTTGCTGGTGGTGGTAGTGGTGTTGGTTTTGCTACTGTTGCTGGGGTTGTTGCTGTTATAGTTGCTTCTGTTGTTGCTGCTACAGTTGTTGCTGCCATCTCTGCTACTGGTGGTGTTGATGGTTGTGTCACTGGGGTGGGTAGGAGAGGTGGCCTCAACCTTTTAGCCTGAGGGCAGAAAGCCCTTAGGTGGGTTCCTTCACCACAAACGACACACCTAGGTCTTCTGCCCTCGACAATTACCGCGAGGTGGCTGCCGTCAGTGAGGTCTATTACCTCTGGGATCCCCTCAATGCTTTTTTGGTCCGCTTGGATAAGGAGCTCCATCCCAGATCCGGACCAGTTTTCCTGCTTTTCTTTTGCTACTGCTATTACTTTCGTGTTGGCTTCGATGCCGGCGAGGACAGCCGCTATTAGCCAGGGAATTTCGATGGCCGGTGGAACGTGGGTCACCCTGATCTTTACGAGTCTCTGGCCACAATAGCTTGGGACGAGTGTGAGGTCCTCACTTTTTAATGGGGCCATGGAGTGTTCTCTAGCCTCCTCTGGTGTTTCAAAGAACACATCCACGGTTCCATACTTTTGCCCACGTCTGATGTGGGTTTTTCTTGCCCACACATGTCCCAAAGCTTTTTGGATTTGGGACTCGGATGCCCGTTCCACTCGGCGCGATTTTACATTTATTGTTCTATACGACACGGTGCACAGGCGCCGATGCTCCATTTTATTAGGTGTGAGGGGGGGGGGGGGGGTGAGGCTGACCCTGTACCCATCTTTCTTTACCATTTTTTGGCATTTTCTAAATCTTCTTGAGTTACCGTGAACGCTTCGAATTGTTTTGCTACGATGGCGAAACTGAGGGTCGGTTTTATAATATCATTGTTGTTGTTGTTGCTATCGTTAATATTAATTTTATTTTCAGTTGTGGTGGTGGTGACGTCAGTCGTCTTTGGTGGGGAAGAGTCCATTTTGATTGATTTCATTTCGACGTCACGAGTTAATTTATTTTTTTCTACTTTTGTTTCTGTTGTCGCGGTGGTGGTGGTGGTGGAGGGTTTAACACCTGCAGTCATTGGTAATGGCGGGAAATGAATGTCTGCCTGAGACAAATTTAAAATATTGCTACTGCTTATATTTTTTTTTGTGTTGGCAAACGTAGTAACATTTACAATGGTGGTGTCGGTGTGAGGTCTTATTTTGTGAGGAAGGCTTTCAGCTGCTTCGTGCAGAGGGGAATTAGCCATTTGTTTTCAAAGAGACTTTTGGATAATAATAAAAGTTAAAACTTTGGGCACAAGGCCCCAATCTTTTTGGGTGTCCTTTTCGGAAAACAATGTATGTGTGCTTATAAACAGTTTACAATAAAATTTTCCATAAATGGCAATTTTTAAACAAACGGAAATAACAAACCTTTGCGGAGCTCACGATAATACGATTTCCTACGTAGGTCGCCAATAATAATAATAATAATAATAATAATAATAATAATAATAGAGGAAATGAAGCAACGCATTGTAGCAAAGAGTGCCAAAATCAGGCGATACGAGAACAGAGTCAGCCAGTATAGACAGAACCGCATGTTCGACAACAACCAGAAGATGCTGTTTGGGCAGCTCGAGGGGAAAGAAAGAGGCAACGACTTGATCCCTGAGGCGGAACAAACTAAAACATTCTGGAGAGGAATATGGGAGCAGGATGTTAGACACAATGCCCAGGAAGGGTGGATTGAGTCAGTACAGAGGGAGATCGGTGATCAGGCACACCAACAAACTGATTTGAGTATCACAGTTGAAACTCTTAAGGGGCAGGCCAAAAAACTAACCAACTGGAAATCACCAGGCCCAGATGGTGTGCAGGGGTATTGGATTAAAAATATAACATCCCTCCACCCGAAACTGACAACCATGTTCAATGACTGCTTGATGTTAGGTGAGGTACCAGAGTGGTTGACAAAAGGTACCACAGTTCTGATAATGAAAGACCGAATCAAGGGTAATGATGTTACCAACTATAGACCTATTACATGTCTGTCCGTAATGTGGAAACTGTTGACGAGCATTGTGTCTGAGGAAATCTACCATCACCTCCACACAAACAACATGTTACCAGACGAACAGAAAGGATGCCGAAAGAAGTCACGTGGTACAAAGGACCAGTTACTTATTGATAAGATGGTAATGAGGAATTGCAAGAGGAGACACACTGGTCTTGCCATGGGATGGATAGACTACAAAAAAGCATTTGACATGGTGCCTCATTCTTGGATCACCAAAAGCCTGGAGATCTTCAATGTGGCAGATAACATCAGACAGTTGTTGGGCAAGAGTATGAGGTCCTAGAAAAAGAGTTGACATCAACTGGAGAATCCTTGGGAAGCGTGAAGATCAAGAGAGGTATCTTCCAGGGAGATAGCCTGTCCCCTCTGTTGTTTGTCCTTGCCCTGATGCCCCTGACCAATGTACTGCGAAAAGTGAGAGCAGGATACAGGTTGGGAAAGGGAGGGCTTACCATCAATCACCTCCTCTTCATGGACGATCTTCAGCTCTTCGGGAAGAGTGAGAAGGAGTTGGATGTGCTTGTTGACACTGTCCGTATTTTCAGCAGTGATATATGTATGCAGTTTGGTATTAGTAAGTGTGGAGTCATTGTGATGAGGAGGGGTAGGTTGAGCAGAAGTAACGGAATCCAGATACCAATAGGTGAGATGATAAAGGAAATTGATTCTGAGGAAGGATACAAGTATTTTGGCGTTCTGGAGGCTGATGACATAAAGAACAAAAAAATGAAGGAATTGTTAAGAACTGAATACATTCGGAGAGTAAGGAGCGTATTGAAGTCACATCTAAATAGTAGGAATGTCATAAGTGCAGTAAATTCCGAGCTGTGTCTATTATTAGGTACAGTGCGGGAATTCTGAGATGGAATGTTGCTGAACAAAAAGAAATGGATAGGAAGACTAGGAAGCTATTGAGTATCTACAACATGTTCCACAAGAGGAGTGATGTCGATAGACTCTACCTAAGGAGATCTGAGGGTGGAAGAAGTCTTATCAGCATAGAGGACTGTGTTCAGATGGAGAAAAACAACCTACATAAATACGTGACTGATAGTAAGGAGCCAATGCTCAGAACTCTACTGAAGGAGGGGACAATAGGCCAGGGGATGTCCAAGGAGGAAATAACATCATGGAGAAACAGCAGCCTTCAGGAAAAATCCCTTCATAGTACCTTCTTTGAGAAAACTGAATTTAGAGACCCACAGACATGGAACTGGTTGAGAAGAGGAGACCTTAAAAAGGCTAGAGAAGGAATGTTAATGGCTGCGCAGGAGCAGGCCCTCAAAACGAAGTGGTTGAAACACCATATTTGCAAGGAGGAGGCTAGCCCACTGTGCAGGATCTGTGGAGAGAGAGAGGAGACTGTGGCTCACATTGTATCCGAGTGTAAACACCTAGCCCAGACCAACTATAAGGGCTGGAGACATGATGTAATGGGCAGGGTGATCCACTGGCACCTATGCAAAGTAAACAATTTACCACATTCTGAGAAGTGGTATGAGCATAAGCCAGAGGCGGTGATGGAGAACAATCAGGTGAAGGTGCTGTGGGATTTTAGGATACAGACGGACAAGAAACTGGAACACAATAGACCTGACCTGGTGGTTGTGGACAACGAAAAAAGATCGTGTCTGATTGTGGATATGGCCTGCCCATTCGACACGAGAGTGCAAGAGAAGGAGAGGGAGAAAATTAACCGATACCAGGACTTAAAGTGGGAGGTAAAAAGGATTTGGAACTGCCATGAAGTCAGAGTGATCCCGATTGTCATAGGCGCACTGGGGACTATCTCCAAAAGTTTCCAGGGATGGTTAAAGAAAATCGGCCCCTTCACGCTTTTTGGAACGCTTCAATAGGCATACTTGCTGGGAAAAGCAAGAACCCTCCGATACGTCCTGAATATCTGAGGCTGCAGGTAGTGGCTTGATATTCATTCCAACGGACTTTCCGGTTAACTAACATCAATGACTGAGATTCAAGGAATAATAATAATAATAATAATAATAACCTACAGTTATAATGTCATCAACTGGTCAAGCACAGAGATCCGTAGGCTCGATACAAAAATTCGAAAACTCTTAACCATGCACAGAATGCATCACCCTAAGGCAGATATAGATAGAATATATCTCCCTAGGAAAGAAGGAGGACGTGGGTTAATCCAGTTAGACATTGCGTTGAAAACTGCAACAATTGGATTTTCTACATATCTAAGGGAATCACATGATTGGATGATCAAACTCGTTTTGAAACACGAAAGCATCAAAATATCATATTCCATTACAAAAGATGCACAAAGATACAGTAATGGACTACAAATTTCAGAAGTCCCATTTACTGCTGAAATGGAAAACACAGAAAAAGCAAAGCAGGTAAAAGTAACTGCAAAGAAAGAACTGCTACAGAAACTGGCTAGAAATGGCAAGAAAAGCCTCTGTATGGAAAATACCCAGAGCGAGCTAACAATCCTGATGTTGACAAAACTTTAACCCATCAGTGGTTGGCATTCTCTGGACTGAAATCGGAGACTGAAGGACTGATTATATCAGCACAAGATCAGTGTCTGCCAACAAAAAATTACCAAGCCAACATAATAAAAAATGGATGCAGCCCATTATGCCGTGTATGTAAAAAACAACCAGAGACCATTGACCATATAATTTCAATGTGCAGTCCTATAGCTCCAACCGAATACCTAAACAGGCATGACAGAGCTGCACAATACATACATTGGATAATGTGTAAGCATTTTGACCTGCCCCATCAAAAGAATTGGTGGGAGCATCAACCACCTCCCATACTTGAAAAAGATCACATCTCAATCTTGTGGAACTTTAGCATCCAAACAGACCGAAAAATAGATGCAAATAGACCTGATATAATATTGAAGGACTTTAAAAAGAGGGTATGCCTGCTAATTGATATGTCTGTTCCAATAGACAAGAATGTATCTATAAAAACATTTGAAAAATTGAGCAAGTATAAGGACCTGGAGATAGAAATTAGAAAAAT
Source organism: Eledone cirrhosa (assembly GCA_964016885.1). Classification (NCBI taxonomy): domain Eukaryota; kingdom Metazoa; phylum Mollusca; class Cephalopoda; order Octopoda; family Eledonidae; genus Eledone; species Eledone cirrhosa. The sequence goes on along the minus strand of OZ024744.1, from coordinate 6,191,969 downwards.
GTGGAAATTGAGAACTAAAACAATACCAGTGGTTGTAGGCGCTCTGGGAATGATACCTAAGGGGCCTAATGATTACTTATCGCAAATCGCAGGAAACCCGCGTATAGGAGAAATACAAAAGATAGTACTAATGGGAACTGCCCATATACTAAGGAAGATTCTGTCAATATAAGTACATCACAAGTCTAAACACTAAAGATGCATGTGTGAGTATGTATGTTCTTTCTTGAACATGGCGGACCTTGTTGTCTCTTGAGGTCACTGGTTGTGATTTGGTGATAACTCGTATGAACATAAAGCAAGATAAATGCAACTGTAATAATAATAATAATAATAATAATAATAATAATAATAATAAGGAGTGTGATTATAATGAGGAGTTTAAATATAGTTTAATGTAAGGAATGTTAATAATTGTTTCTACTTTTGGCACAAGGCCAGCAATTATCACAATGTATTACTGGTACTTTATTTTATCGACCCGGTAAGGATGAAAGGCAAAGTTTACCTCGGCGGGATTTGAACTCAGTCCGTAAAGGGACGTAACTGTGCTGCAAAGCATGACGTCCGGCCCTCTACCGATACCGCCCTTTTAGGAATGTTAATAATGATAATAATAATGTCCGTTTACAATTGTTTCGCTACCCCATATAATGCTTCTGGATCAATTGATTATAGATCATTATTGATCTGGTTCAGATGAAGATAATTAACTTAGGTAAAAAATGGAGCGGCTCTTCAGAACTTCAAATGATAATGAAAATATTTATAAATATGCTATGGAATAAGAAATATAAAGTAAAGTAAAGAAAGAAGGTTACATGAATGTAATGTTCTATATATTGGTATTTCACGACGGTGTTTTGGATCTATTTAATTTCTGTTATAGGCAAGCATTATTTATCTGCCTATGCATAACAATATGGCCACCTGAGGATATTTACCTTACCAATTAGAGACAGGTTTCAAGGGAATTAACTCCTTGAGAATTTAGAAATTTAGGTGATTTATAGCTAAGAAATGCTAATGAGCTTAAGTGAGAGATAGTGTAGGGGAGGTAACTTATAATTATCCAAGTCATTGTTAAATATTTAACATGTTAGCTATATGTAAAGTTGAGATTATATGATTATGTTGGGTCAAATGTTCTATTGGCGAAGGAATTTGCCTTTCGATCTTGAGAGCTAATAGTTATCTCATTTCTATCATTTATATGTTGTGGTCGTGATAGAGTTATGTAATAGGCCTCCGTAACACAGAGATCACAACAGTTTCTTCGTCTATTGAACGCTTGGGCTCTAACTAAGATATTAGTGAGTGTTCAATGTTGGTTAATTTAAGGTTTTTAATGAGCCTAGCTAGAGATGTTGAACATCTATTGCTAGGGTCACGGAAGGAAAAAGAGTGCGCATTATAGCGTACCTTAAAAGGGTTAGAGGTAGAGCCAATATAGGAGCTGGTGTGTGATGCTGTTTTAACAGTGCACCTATATACTATATTGGGTGTAGGATATTGTCCGTTCAGTGGGCATGCATTAGGGTAACAGCAGTTGCAGCTACTGCTGCGGTTAGTAAGGGTAGGGTTGTTTAAACTATGCGGCTGGTCCGTGCTAGAAGGATTAGATGGGGGAGGTGTGCTACTAGAGTAAGTATTGGTGTAGTGGCGTGGTGTATTTTAGGGGGGGTACCGCGGTGTAGGAGTTATACTGTCTAAGTTTATGATGGTTACTGAATGCGATGTGGCTAGCTAGGTTAGGTGTTGTGGAGAATGAGATTTTAATGTTGTTTTTATTAAAGAGTTTGTGGTATGATATATATATATATATATATATATATATATATATATATATATATATATATATATATATGCGTGTCCGCATGCCTATATACACGTATATACAGATATACACCTGCACATATATGAATGCACGGGGTCCACACACCGGTGTGTGGACCCTCCACACACGCATATATATATATATATATATATATATATATATATATATATATATATGTATATATATATATATATATATATATATATATATATATATATATATATATATATATATATATATATATATATATATATATATATATATACACATATGTATATAGTAATAATAATAAAATTGAAGACTAAAATCCAGAGAGGGCTCGATAAGGAAAATATATATCAAATATATAAGAACCGAAGAGCAAATATTTATTAAAATAACAGATTAAAGTTTAAGCAAAGCAAAGAATCGCTGCTTTCACCCTTAACGGGATCTTCTGAAACTAACAAAGTCAATCTGTAAAAGCAGAACTGGATATTTCAAAAAACGTAGCAACCGGAGAGACAACAAGCAGGACAAATTTGGATAAACGTGGTTCTGTCCTTGCACGTAATTGTTTTTCACCGCTCCTATTAATGACGTGTTATTTGTTTTTTCCCGTTCTTTCCAAGCGAACGTCACCATGAACCAAAGCATCGTCTTCCAGTCTTCCTCCGGTTGCTACGTTTTTTGAAATATCCAGTTCTGCGTTTACAGATTGACTTTGTTAGTTTCAGAAGATCCCGTTAAGGGTGAAAGCAGCGATTCTTTGCTTAAACTTTAATCTGTTATTTTAATAAATATACATATGTATATATATATATATATATATATATATATATATATATATATATATATATATATATATATATATATATATACATATGTATATTTGTGTACAACAACAATCTAATAAAAACACAAGGGCCTAACTTCACCCAGGCAGGGGATTTCCCCCACCTCAAAATTATTAAGGCCCCACAGGACACCTATAAAACTTTAAAAAACAATTTTAAAGAGGACGTGGGTCCCCCCTGCGTCGGGCCCATTAACCGCGTCCTCCTAAAAAACTATCCCACCCCCTCCCCAAACACCCACACAACTCCAAACTCCCCAACCACACAACACACTGATGCCCCCACACTTCCACAAACCACCACCCCACCCAACAACCCATCCCCCACCCTAATGGAAATTGTGCAGCCCGATACCCGGGACGCAGAGAGGTAAGTGCCTTTTCTCTTCACCACCAACATGGCTATGCTAAGAGTAGGCTGTTTAAATGCGCGTGGCCTGGGCTCAACTTGGAAGCAAGCAATGCTTCTAAATGACCTCAGGTCACAACGTATAGATGTGATGGTTATTTGCGAGGCCCGGATCAGCAACGTGCGACAGCTGGCCCCCACCTTTGATGACTTTGAGATGCACGCATCTCTCTGTCAGCCCGGAGGTGGGGGTGGAGTTGTCGTTCTGCTGCAAAAACATCTGGGTCTCGCAACACAGATGGTACATTTGGACCCGGAGGGTCGACTAGTGGTTCTGGACCTTGGCAGTGGTAAAGGCGGAGCGTTTAGGTTGGTAGCCGCCTACGGCCCTTTCGGGTCAATGCGGCCGGACTTCTTCCATCGTCTGGAGACTTTTCTAGGGACGTCCCGCTCCTTGCTATTAGTGGGGGACTGGAATGGTATCCTAGATGCACGCTGGGACTACGTAGGGGCCTGCCCCGATAGAGACGGGTGTAATAGCCTCAAAGGGTTAATCGGTCGATTTGACCTGGCCGATAGATATCGACTAGATTTTCCGACTGCGCCAACCTGGACTTGGGCAAATCGTAGCGGATCATCTAGGTCGTACCTAGATAGGTTCTTAGTTAGAATTAAGGATAAGGACTTTTTAAGTTGTCCAAAAATGCGCATGGTTGGCTATTCAGACCACAAATTAGTGACCTGCATGGTCAACCTTGACAGAACCCATAGACAGGGCCCCGGTTACTGGAAGCTCAACTTGTCCTTGCCGGCAAGTAGAGCCTACAGGAATCGGATTAGTACGTTAGTTAAGGAACGGTTGACTGGAGCGATCGTCAACAGCAGGTGGTGGGTATCTCTAAAGAGAGAGATTAGAGTAGTCTCGATAGAATTTAGTAAGGCTCTAGCTGCGGATAGGAATAGGAAGGAAAGGGAGCTAATAGATAGAGTAGAAGAGGCAATTAGAAGCGGCGACGTGGCCAGAGTGCTAGCGTCGAGAACGGCTTTGAGCCAGTTTTTCGACGCGAAGCACGAAGGCTGCGTTGTCCGAAGTAAAATACGTGCTCTAGGGAACGAGGGGACCAAAGCTGTTAGCTGGGCCCGCGTGACAGAGGCCAACAGTGGAACTAAATCCTCCATCCGGTCTTTGCGAGACCTGGATAGACGGGCGATTCTTGAGCCTAAGCAGATGTGTGAGGCCTTTCAAAGGCACTTTGCCCGACTGTTCGGGAGGGGCGGGGAGCCGGTTGGGAACGTGGACTTCGGTCCATACCTCGACGGCCTGCCGCGCCTCTCGGACAGGGAGGCGAAGTCCTGCGAGGAGCCGATTTCGGCCGCTGAGATAGATGACGTGCTGAGCCAATGCGGCAAACGCAAATCCCCGGGTCTCGATGGTCTTCCTTACGAATTATATCTAGCTATGCCGGACTTGTTCCCCGATCTCCTCGAGGCGGTCTACTGCAACTGGCAACAGAACGGGAGAATTCCCTGTACTGTGACCAAGGGCGTAGTCACGCTAGTGAGGAAGGACGAGAACAAGGGGGACGAAATAAGTAACTTCAGGCCCATAACACTGCTAAATACAGAGTTACAGATTTTGGCCAAGGTGCTAGCAAAGAGGTTGGCGCTTGTCGTGGGCAACCTGGTGGGAGATGCGCAGACATGCGCTATCCCGTCCAGGTCCATCCATGACAACCTCCACCTCATGCGATACATCATAGAGAGGGTTGGGAACGAACCCGGCTTTGGTGGGGCTCTGATCAACTTGGATCAATCTAAGGCGTTCGATAGGGTCGACCCTGGTTACCTGGATGCGGTGCTAGCGGCGGCAGGCTTCGGACCCGTTTTCAGGGGCTGGATCACTGCTATGCACAGCAGCCGCATCTGCTCTAGGGTCAAGGTGAACGGCTACCTCTCGGAGCCGTTCAAAATCGCGCGGTCCATCCGACAAGGGTGCCCTCTCTCCTCCCTTCTGTATGTGTTGACTCTCGAGCCACTACTGCGGAAGTTGGAGTTGTTGCAGGGCATCCCCTTGGAACCGGGATTGCGGAAAGCGGTGTCGGCCTACGCCGATGACGTGACAGTAATGGTGTCGACGGCCTCCGAAATCGAGGCGGTCGGCACCTTACTGGAGGAGTACGAAAGGTTCACAGGGGCTAAGCTGAACCGGGACAAGTCGATCGGTTTGCAACTCGGCACGTGGAGGGGCAGACCGATGCCCTCCGATAGCGTCGTCGGACGCTGGACGGAGGGCCCGGTGAAGTTGCTCGGGGTCTGGTTCGGACCGGACCTCCAGGTGGAGAAAAACTGGGCGGAGGTTACGAACAGGGTGTTTGCACTGACCCAGAAGTGGGCCAGTTGCAAACTATCCCTGAAAGGTCGGGCGGAAGTGGCGAACACCTACATAGCGTCCGTCATCTACTACCGCCTGACCGTAGTGCCCTGCCCAAGGGAAACCCTCACCAAGATGGAGCGCGCGCTCTTCCAATTCCTTTGGAAGAGGCGGGCTCCTATGTTGAGGAGATCCATCTGCTGTCAACACCCTTCGAAAGGAGGGCTGGGGATGCCGTGGCTAATGATGCGTAAACACGCATTAAGGCTACGGCACCTCTACGTATTCCTCACCGGACAACCGGTGTGGGCCTCGTTTGTGAGACGAACCTTTCCCAGACTCGTCTCACTCACCGAGCTGCAATCCTGGGTCAAGCAAAGACCGAGAAAACTGGGCGCCTGGCACACTGAGTGTGCCCAGGCGCTCACCGCCCTCTGGCAGGCGGATCCGGTTATCAGTGGAGACTCCACCGCAACATTCTATAGAGGGCTGGTACGCAGCAGGTGCGACGACGCCCTCGGAGAAGCCCTAGACATGGAGGAGGACGAACTGGCCAGCCTGTTCGGTAGGACATTCAGCCCAGGACCTATGGACAATTTCCAGAAGTCCCTGGCCTGGCAGTGCTACCGAGGGGCTTTACCCGTTCGAGAAAGGCTCTACAGACACGGGCGCCCGGGTAGGGACCCCGCCAAAAAGATCTGTCCCAGATGCGTGTGCGACGAGGAAACCGTTGCACACGCATTGGTACACTGCTCGGGCGTAGCCGATCTGTGGGGCTATGTCGAACAACTGCTGTCAAGGGTGGGACCGATCCGGTTGACCACCGAGTCTATTGTAATGATCAAGCCGCCTCCCCCCTTCAAAGATGAAGCAGAGGCGGTGTTTCTGTGCGTAATAGCCATGGCGAAAGAGGTTGTATGGTGGACGCGTCTGAAAGGACTGAGGTCAGGCACCTTTCTCTCTGGCCAACAACTGGTCCGTTTCTTCCGATATCATTTCGGAAGAAGGATCAGGATGGAGAGAGAGGTGCTGCACCCCAGCCGTTTCTATGAAAGATGGGTGAAAGTGGCGAGAATGGCCCGTGTGAATGGGCCTTCACTCTACATCAGACTATAGGTGAGGAAGATGAAAGACCAAGGGAGCACCCCTTCTCTGTGCTCCTGAGGAGAAGGGTTGCACACTTTTTTCGGGGGGGTGTGCGACCCCCCAAGGCGCCTCCTCTCTATTGAGGATTTTGTTAAACATTTTATTTTTTGTTATATCTTATTTTATTTTTATATTTTGTTATTGCCTCCTCCTTATTGAGGACGCCTTTTTGTGTAAACTCCCCCCTTTGTACTTGTCCCACTTTTGATGCCCTAGTGGCAAATAAAAGAAACATATATATATATATATATATATATATATATATATATATATATAAATCATCAGGAAGGGCCTTTCCTGATGATTTCCCTCGAATGAAACAGTTCTAGTCCTGTAGAAGCCATTTCTATATTAAATATTTATACTCTGCTATGTATTAAGTACCTTACTTACTGTGGTTACCCCCGATTGAACCCAGGATAAACACACACACATACACACACACACACCCCACACACATATATACACGCAGAAAGTTATATTTCATAACATACGGCTGGTATTCCCGGGGGTATGGGGACGCACTCTATAGAGATGACGCTCTTTTCACGGTGTCTGCAACGGCTTAGGAAACACTTTAGGTGGTTTTTCTTGAACTACAGATTGGGACTTATCATAGACCCTGGTTCGAGAACTGCAGACTTTCTTGAAACGACCCTCGAACTTGACACGGGACTGCACAGGCCCTATAACAAACCCAATGAGTTCGCCCGTTATGTTTACCACCAATCAAACCATCCGAAATCGATCCTTAGGTCCATAGTCAAAGGTGATTCTGGTAGAATTTCCGCGCTCTCTGCCAACACCCATATCTTCGGACAGTATGCTGCACGATACAATGATCCCTAGCCAGAGCGGGGTACTCTCACTGAATCTCGTTTCTCGATAAGGACAGTGAGCGTGAGTGCAACCCTGGGCTTGGCTTTCCTTCAGCGGTGGCCTCTGGTAGCCATTCTATCACTACAGTGTTCGTGGATCGTGGTTCTTTGACCGCCTCCCCGCTTTCTCACCGATGAGTCGCCTCCCGATCTCTCCACCCTGGCAGCACCGCTCACCCCGGGGCTATAATGGGAGCAACATATCACCGGCGTGCTTCATCTCACTCAGGCCCGCCGCAGCCCAGACGCTACCGGGGGTGATACAATTGGAGAATCTAACGGGCTTTCCGAGAGTGGGCTTTTTGATGGGGGATATGTGGGGGGCCCCTCACTATGGCCCGGCCCTAACATAATGTACGGCGGCTCTAATCATCCCCCTTGTGATATTATACCCGCACCATCAGACTTCTCCCATCACCCTGTGCCACTTTCGCATGGCCACATTTCCCGCGATGGGCATGAGTGTGAGAGACCACTCACTGTGGACCCGAACCCTCTGGCCGGCTCCACACCGCACCGGCGTGAAACGTTGCACCACCTGCACCCCTCCGTACCAACTCCATGGAGACTCGCCTGGGTCCTGGAATAACGGAACTGTTGCGGGTCGCGCAACAGAAATGTGATTTGGTATAATGCCCTCTACTCCAGGATCCTTAGAACAAACGTATCGAGCCTCTTCTTCCGAGGCCCTGAACAAGTGCTTTCCCCCCTCGCATAGGTACCATAGACTATTCAACCGGCACACGGTGAAATTCTCCTTCTCCATCATGCCCAACCTTGCGGAGATCATTTCCTCCCTTAATTATAAAAAGCTGCGGGAGTACCTTCATATTGACCCTACTGGGAGGGTTGTCGACGGGTCAGAGCTCCCCGGAAGAGGTATGGCCACCGTTCCATGCGTTGTAAATGATTAGAACACCCAATGAAATATCCTTTTCTCTCGCATCGAACACTGAACCCTAGAGTGCCCCTGGTAGACCTATGACGATTGGCAACTGCAGATCCCACTCTCACTGTCCCCTCAACAGCCGTTGCAGAGTCTCGGAGTGGTCTTCAGCTGTACCTTCTCTACTGAAAGAGGGGAATTCGTGTATGTGGGTTCCTCAAGTAGCCTGTTCAAATTCCGCTTCCACAACCTGATGTGCTCCTTTAGACACAGAAGCAAGAGGGCCAACACTGATCTAGCTGAGTATGGAGGCTTAAGTATAAGAACCGGAACTTCAAATTGAGGTGGACATTTCTCCGCATTAGTAGCCCCATTACTCATCCCAGAGCACCAACACCATTTTTTCTTGCATTTTTTGTGTGTATTTTTGTGATGTGTATATATATATATATATGTACTTATTTGTAAGTGTGTATATATATATATATATATATATATATATATATATATATATATATATATGTATGTGTGTGTGTGTGTGTGTGTGTGTGTGTGTGTGTGTGTGTGTGTGTGTGTGTGTGTGTACATTTGTATGTGTGTACGTGCGTGTGTATGTACAATTTCTACGTGTGAGAAAGTGTGTCTGTAGGTATTTTATACACGTGTGTGATCGTGTATACTTGAACATAGTTATTTATTTCATTATCTCCGATGGTTTTTTTTATATCTTTGTAATTTCTCTCCCTCTCACTCTGTATATATATATATATATATAGATAGATATATTTCTTTATTAGCCACAAGGGCGCACAAGAAAAGGGGACAATACAAAGACATGCCGGGGATTTTATATACAGTCGTGTAAAAAATATAAAAACAAACAATTACAACAATCGAAATCCCCAATAGGGGGGAGGCGCCACAAATGGGTTGTTTAATACCCCATCGATAGAACAACCCTCAACTCCAGGAGCGTGTTGTGCAAGTGCTCCTTTCTACCTTTTGCTCTCTTCTTCAACCTACAGGCTTATAAACAGAGAAGGTCCAATCACTCGGGCCATTTTCGCTTCATTCACCCACCTTTCAGTAAAGTTACTGGGCTGCAGTGCCTCTCTCTCCACCCTGATTCTCCTTCTAAAGTGATACTTAAAGAAGGGAATCAATTGTTGTCCGGAGAGAAAGGCATCTGTCCTCAGTCCTCTCAACCTCGTCCACCATATAACTTCTTTCACCATAGCCACTGTACAGAAGAAAACCGCCTCTCTTTCGTTTTTGAAAGAGGCTGGCGGTTTTATCTTTACTATGGACTCGGCAGTCAACTGGATTTGTCCCATACGCGACAGCAGTTGTTCTGCATAGTTCCACAGGTCGGTTACGCCCGGGCAGTGTACAATTGCGTGCAGGACTGTTTCAATGTCCTGCGCGCATCTTGGACACGTCCTCTTGGAAGGATCCCTGCCGGGGCGTCCGTGCCTGTAGATCTTGTCATGAACCGGTAGAGCTCCTCGGTAGCACTGCCAGTCCAGGGACCTCTGGAAGTTGTCTATAGGTTCCGAGCGGAAAGTCCTACCAAACAGACTGGTGAGCTCATCGTCTTCGACGCCCAGAGTCTCTCCGAGCACGTCGTCGCCCTTGTATCGTACAATCCATCTATAGAATGGCGATGTGGAGTCTCCACTGATTGCTGCGCCCGCTTGCCAGAGGACTGTGAGCGCCTGAGCGCATTCAATGTGCCAGGCGCCCATCGTTTTCGGACTTTTCTTGAACCAGGACTGCAGCTCCGTCAGCGAGATGAGCTGTGGGAAAGCCTATCTCACAAACGGCGCCCACACCGGTTGGGGGTCGGTGAGGAATACCTGGAGATGCCGCAGCCTCACCGCATGTTTGCGCATCATCAGCCACGGCATTCCCAGCCCTCCGTTGGAAGGGTACTGATAGCAGACGTATCTCCTCACCAGCGGAGCCTGCTTCTTCCACAGAAACTGGAATAGCATGCGTTCCATCTTGACGAGGTGTTCACGGGGACAAGGCACGACAGTCAAGCGGTAGTAGATGACGGACGCTATGAAATTGTTCGCCACCTCCGCTCGACCTTTCAAGGACAGTTTGCACTCTGCCCACTTCTGGGTGATTGCAAACACCTTGGCCGTGACCTCGTTCCAGTTTTTCTCCACCTGGCGGTCTGGACCCAACCAGACCCCGAGCAATTTCACCGGTCCGTCCGTCCAGCGTCCAACGACACTGTCGGACGTCATCGGTTTGCCTTTCCACGTACCGAGTTGCAAACTGACAGACTTGTCCGGGTTTAGTTTTGCTCCCTTCAGCGTTTCGTATTCTTTCAGTAAGTTGCCGATCACCCCTATTTCCGAGGTGCTCGACGCCACTTTGCGCAGTTCCGGTTCTAGAGGGATGCCCTGCAACAGCTCCAATTTCCGCAGTAGTGGCTCTAGAGTCAATACATACAGAATGAAGGAGAGAGGGCACCCCTGTCAAATGGAACGCGTGATTGCGAACGGTTCCGATAGGTAGCCGTTCACCTTGACCCTCGAGCAGATGCTGGTGTGCATCGCTTCGATCCATCCTCTGAAAACGGGACCGAAACCGGCAGCGTTGAGAACCGCTTCCAAGTATCGATGGTCGACCCTATCGAATGCCTTAGACTGATCCAAGTTCATCAGAACCCCACCGAAGCCGGGTTTACTATGATTTATCGCATGAGGTGGAGGTTCTCGTGTATGGACCTGGTCGAGATTGCACACATTTGCGCTTTCCCTACCAGGTTCTGGACGACAAGCGCCAACCTCGTCGCTAACACCTTGACCAAAATCTTTAACTCTGTGTTGAGCAGTGTTATGGGCCTGAAATTGTTAATTTCGTCCCCTTTGTTCTCGTCTTTCCTGATCAGCGTTACTACGCCCTTGCCTGCAGAACTGGGAATTCTCCCGTTCTGCTGCCAATTGCAGTAGACGGCTTCGAGGACGCCAGAGAACAAGACCGGCATGCCTATGTAAAACTCGTAGGGTAGACCATCTAGACCGGGTGACTTGCGTTTCCCGCAGCGGCCCAGAGCGTCCCATATCTCAGTGTCCGTGATCGGTCTTTCGCAGAACTCGGCGTCCGTGTTCGAGAGATGCGGCAGGCCGTCGAGGTATGAAATAAAGTCCATTACCCCGTTCGGCTCACCGTCGTTCTGCTCAAACACTCGCGCAAAGTGCCGCTGAAAGGCCGCGCACATTTGCTTGGGGTCAAGTAGCACGCGTCCGTTTTGGTCTTTCAAAGACCGAATCGTGGACGTGTTGCCACTTTTTGCCTCCGCCACTCGGGCCCAGCTGACAGCTTTCGCTCCTTCGTTTCCTAGAGCACGTGTTTTGCTTCTGACCAAACAGCCTTCGTGTTTCGCATCGAAGAACTGGTCCAGTGCCGTTCTCGACGCTAACACTCTAGCCGCGTTGCCACTTCTAAGTGCCTCCTCTACCTTGGCTACTAGTTCTCTTTCTATTTTGTTTTTCTCTAAGGTTAACTCTCTGCTATACCCTATCGATTCTATTCCAATTGCTTTCTTAAGAGAGTACCACCATCTATTGTTGACGATGGCTCCCATTAACTGTTGCTTGACTAGTTTACTTATCCGTTCACTGTAAGCTTTACGTGCCGGCAACGACACGTTCAGCTTCCATTATCCGGGACCCTGTCTATGTATTCTATCACGGTTGACATTTTCGTCCTTCTACCGAAATGTTTATTTTGTTGTTATTATCGATGACGACTCTTTCGGGTATTTGGGAGATTATCTCCGGTTTCATTTGCAACAAAATCTCCAAATCTGTACCTTTGTCGAATAGATTTTCGTATCGAAAGAATCATATCATTTTCTGGCTCTACGAAGCCAGCCAAGATCCACCAGATGTTAATGTTTGGGGGTATGTTTTTTATTTTTATTTTTTGTGTCCTTTTTCCCATGTATGTAGGGAAAAAAGTGTTTGCTTTTGACACCATTTGTGTCACAGAATGTTTTGGGGCGAGTGCCTCGCTTTTAAACAGTACGGAAATACTTCCGTACTGTTTTACTGTTTTTCTCGCTGGAGAAAATCGATATTGGCTAGAATTTCCTTGAAAGTAGCTTCTATATCTGGTTGGCTAACAAATGTCGGCTTTCTCGTGGAATTGGACACAGTCCTAAAGGTGACTGATCTGCGAATTGTGTCTTCCTTTATTTCAAGGGGTGAGTTAATTTTAAACCCACCTTTTTCCTCGAAAGTTACAAATGTTCTCCCTTGCTGGAGCATATCTCTTGCATTGGAGATATCAAGATTTATAAAATCTTGTTTTTTGTTAACTGTTTCAGCGAAAGACATTTTCTTTTTTTGTGTGGTGTTGCTGTTGTTGTTGTTGTTATCGTTGTTAGCCTCGGTGTTATAGATTGGTTTACCGAGTTGCCTGATGAAGCGACCTTGAAGTTCATCCAGTTTGACACAGATATACGCCGCTATCTCCCCCATACTCATAAATAAGGCCCTCATATTAGCTAAATCTAACACTAGCCTCACTAAAAAAGTAATAGACATAGTTCTAGCGGCGCGTAGAACCATTATCCAGTTCGAAGGATCTCACTGGACCAGAACCAACCGTCCTGATAACTTCGATATCACGATGGGGTCCAGCGACTCGGCGCAAGCAACAGACCTGGTCGGAATATACCTCCTCCATAAGCTTAGGGGCGAGATAGTGGCCCTACAAGGAGGTGTATATAGGGACGACGCCCTGTTTACCATAGCCTCGTAGAATAGAGAACCTTAACAAGCACATACACAGGTTCTTCAAGTCATACGGCCTATCCGTAACTATAGACCTCAACAACCAGGTTGTCAACTTCCTGGACGTGACCCTCGAGTTGAGTACGGGCCTATACAAGCCATACCATAAGCCTGGAGAGAGCCTTTCTTATATGAATTATGCCTCCAACCACCCTAAGCAGACTCTCAACTCCATAGTCTATAGCATCTCACATAGGATCTCCAGGCTCTCCGCCAATGAGGATATCTTCAACCAAGCGGCCGATTTCTACAATAGGGCCTTGATAAGCGCCGGTTTTAACCGAGGAATCTCCTACATCCCTAATGCTAGCTCCAGAAACCACCCTCTCATAAGACTAACGTTATAGTAAGCCATACCTATAACCGATCACGCGGCGGCTTCGAAGGAGTCGGATGCAATAGTATAGTAAATCGCACTAAGAAACACAGCCACAATGCTAATTACATTGGCGATAATATTGGTAGCTTACCACACAATAAAGATCACGACCCCGGTGACAGTGACCACTGTAGCCTACTTGAATTATTCCCCTACTATAAAATCAACAAATGCGACGGCCTACTACCAACGCCTTCCAACCAACATCTTCCTGTACATAAACATAGCAGAAGGAAGAAGAGTTCACCCGAGCATAAAGCGAAAGGGACACCTAACCAGCTACAGCGCATTAACATACATAAGAACGGTCACCATGATAGCACGACCCGTGGCAAACGTACAAAGACACGAAACCGCCACCGTTACGTCCTATGGTTATATCCCCTCTGCTCTCGGAGTGTGGCATCCGACATACGCCGGATATTCTTCGAAGCCTTAGAGAAGAACTTCCCACCCAAACATAGGTATAGGAAAATCCTTAATAGGAACAATATAAAAATATCCTTCTCTACTACTCCTAACCTAGTAGACATCATAGGAACAACTAATCACAGTAAGATCACCAAGACACAGCACCTTAGCACAGACGCACCTACACCTGACAACAACAATATCGACCTTAACAACTCCCTAGCAGCATCCAATAGTGCTGGCAACAGCCTCTACAGACGCAATCAACATAACCGCGACATGACTGGGGAATATGCAAGTGACCCGCACGGGTCACCGGGCGGCAACGGAAGGCGCTGCTGCGTGCAGAATAATAATGGTACCACCCCGCACGCAGTGGGTTATAATGGTGCTAATGACAGGTGTGGGAGCGTAGGTAACAACGTAGATAGCAATAATAATAGCCCTACCGTGGGAACTAGAATGGACCACGACCGAAATTGCAACTGCCGCGACAGGGGACGCTGCCCCCTTAGGGGGAACTGCTTGACTGATAGGGTTATATATACCTATATAGTAACTAGCCATAATAGCGTAAAACATTATATAGAGGCTACCTCTGGCCCGTTCAAAATTAGATTTCGAACACATCTCCACTATTTCGCAAACAAGAAACTAAGACACTCCACATCGCTCGCGAACTACATCACGGCATTAAAAGACTCAAACATCAGCTTCTCCACGCACTGGGAAATTGGCGGCAGGGCTGCACCGTACAACTTCAAAAGGAAATGCGAGCTTTGCCTCGTGGAGCTCTACCACATCATAACGGCACCCCACGAGCTAATCAACAGCAGAGCTGAAACGACGATAAGCTGTACACACCGCTTAAAAATATCCTACTCCAGATGGAATAAGAACGAGGAGTGAAACCGCAAACCGGGTCTCCCTGCACCAAGCTTTAACACCCCGGCGGGCAGGCGCTGCAAAAAACATCGGGAAACTAACCATGCATCCCAGACCCGGCATGAATCGACCCAGGTGGGCAGGCGCTGCAAACAAACGTCTCGAAACAAACGTTGCATACCTGACCCAGTGCGTATCGACAATGGTAAGGTAGTAGCCACATACTGGTAACGGATAACAAATTTGTCCGGAAAAGACTGCCTTAACACCGGACAGAGTTATCTCCCTTGACCGACTGCAAAATCAATACATGTTTTTTTCAGAAGAATGAACTCTGACGTGAACTTATCTCTAAAAACCCATTCCGAGTCATGTAAGGAACACTTTTTAGTTATTTATGCCCTTGAGAAGCTCATTCGGGTGAAACGTACGTAGGTGCTATTTTAAATAAACATGTTTTAACGGTGTGTACCCCTATATTTATTTCTCCACGAATATATATATATATATATCATAAATCATGTCCTTAGAATTATTAGATAAAATATATACCATTTCCTCTTCCAATTAGCATAATTAACCATATAAGAAATCAATTAGACCAAGCTATAAGAAGAAAGGCTCTTATGAAGAAATCTCCGACAAATAACCGAAAGTGGCCTCTTCGCGGTGGCCCCAATAGAGTATTTATCCAACATTTCGACAGCATGTAGAAACTGACTAAATATACCATCAACCATACACAATTAGGTGTAAAATTAAACTTAGAAGAAATCTGTACATACAGTAATTAAAATGTCTAAAAATACAGATGAAACCATGGTAGAGATCTACCATGGTTTCATCCGTATTTTTAGACATCCAATTAATAGGAATGTCTTGAGTTAGGATTCATCAGGAGACAAACTCATACATATATATGTGTATATGAATATATATATATATATATATATATATATATATATATATATATATATATATATATATATATATATATATATATATATATATATACAATAAAAAGAAATACACAGATACATGCGAATACATACATACATATACATGCATATACACACATATATCCCTGAATTTGTGTGGTGCCAACCTTAATCGTTGTTTCTCTATGATTAATAGTAACAAAATAATCTGAATGAATTAGATTGACTCTATATCAGAGCTATATAATGCATTATAAAGAAAGAAGAAACAGACATAAATAAAAGAAAAAATATATATAAGTACCCAATATTCCTCTATCTTTTCGACTGTACAGTTTCGCGGCTACTTTGCAAAAACAATACATCATAGAGATGCAGTATTTCTGTGACGTTTGCCAGCTTATCAAGAGAATACCTCATTTAAAGTTTCAAAATACGTCTGCAAGGCGCGAGAGAGAACCCGGAAAGGCGGAGGGGGAACTTATCACGTGATACAGCGGTCAAGAAACAGAGTTAAGCCTCTTACAACCAAGAGAAAAATACCACAATGGCGGAGGGGGCATTAAGCTTGACAGCAGTCACTATACTTCCGTGGTTACTCTACCGTAGGACGTTTTAGACAATAAAAAGAAATACACGGATACATTCGAATACATACAAATACATGCATATACACACATATATCCCTGAATTTGTGTGGTGCCAACCTTAACCGTTGCTGCTCTATGATTAATAGGGACAAAATAATCTGCATGAATTAGATTGACTCCATATCAGAGTAGCCCAGATACTAATGCCCCCTCCGCCATTGTCGTATTTTTCTCTTGGTTGTAACAGGCTTAACTCTGTTTCTTGACCGGTATACCTCGTGATAAGTTCCCCCTCCGCCTTTCCGGGTTCTCTCTGGTGCCTTGCAGACAATTTTTGAAACTTTAAATGAGGTATTCTCTTGATAAGCTAGCAAACATCACAGAAATACTGCATCTCTGTGATGTAGTGTCTTTGAAATGTAGCCGCGAAACTGTACAGTCGAGAATGTAGAGGAGTTTTGGGTATTTATATATTTTTTTTCTTTATGTCTAATGTTTCTTCTTTCTTTATAATGTATTATATATATATATTTATATATATATATATATATATATATATATATATATATATATATATATATATATATATATATATATATATATATATATATATATATATATATATATATATATATATATATATATATATATATATAAGTATGTATACGCACATACATATATGTATACAGACGTACAGCAGTATGTATATATATAAACATACATGCACACATATATATATGTACGTATGGATTCACCGAATATTTATTATAATGTTCCGTGTGTTTGTAAACAAACGTCCCGAATTAAGCCGTACAGTGTCGTACAGTGTCATTTCTCACTCTAAGTGCGGCTGTTACTTAAATATAAGCATGTATACGCACATACATATATGTATATAGACGTACGGTAGTATGTATATATATATATACATACATGCACACATATATATACGTATGGATTCACCGAAGATTTAAGCCGTACAGTGTCTAGCAACCGTCGTTGCTCATTTGATCAACACTGACAAAGGAACGCTGTACTAGTTTCAAGCTTATTAACTATCGTCTGCAATGTATACCTTTCTGCCAGATGATTGACCGCCTGAAAGTATATACTTTCCTTATGCATATTAACGGTTGAGCCGCCTAATTTACATATCGAGTGAGTTAATCGGCCGGGCATACCGAAAACGATAAACGGAAAAAATGAAACGAAATTTCATTTCTCACTCTTAGTACGGTTGTTACTTAAATATAAGTATGTATACGCACATACATATATGTATACAGACGTACAGTAGTATGTATATATACATACATGCACACATATATACATGTACGTATGGATTCACCGAACATTTATTATAATGCTCGGTGTGTTTGGAAACAAACATCCCGAATTAAGCCGTACAGTGTCTAGCAATCATCGTTGCTCATTTGTTAAACACTGACAAAGAAACGCTGTACTAGTTTCAAGCTTATTAGCTATCGTCAGCAACGTATACCTTCCTGCCAGATGATTGAACGTCTGAAAGTATATACTTTCCTTATGCATTTTAACAGCTGAGCAGCCTAATTTGCATATCGAGTGAGTTAATTGGCCGGGCATACCGAAAACGATAAATAAAAAAAATCAAACGAAATTTCATTTCTCACACTTAGTACGGCTGTTACTTAAATATAAGTATGTATGCGCACATACATATATGTATACAGACGTACAGTAGTATGTATATATATACATTCATGCACACATATATATGTACGTATGGATTCATCGAACATTTATTATAATGCTCCGTGTGTTTGTAAACAAACATCCCGAATTAAGCCGTACAGTGTCTAGCAACCATCGTTGCTCATTTGTTCAACACTGACAAAGCAACGCTGTACTAGTTATTACTGTTACTTAAATATAAGTATGTATACGTACATACATATATCTATACAGACGTACTGTAGTATGTATATCAATTTTTCAAATGTTTTTATAGATACATTCTTGTCTATTGGAACGGACATATCAATTAGCAGGCATACCCTCTTTTTAAAGTCTTTCAGTATTATATCAGGTCTATTTGCATCTATTTTTCGGTCTGTTTGGATGCTAAAGTTCCACAAGACTGAGATGTGATCTTTTTCAAGTATGGGAGGTGGTTGATGTTCCCACCAATTGTTTTGATGGGGTAGGTCAAAATGCTTACACATTATCCAATGTATGTATTGTGCAGCTCTGTCATGCCTGTTTAGGTATTCGGTTGGAGCTATAGGACTGCACATTGAAATTATATGGTCAATGGTCTCTGGTTGTTTTTTGCATACACGGCATAATGGGCTGCATCCATTTTTTATTATGTTGGCTTGGTAATTTTCTTGTTGGCAGACACTGATCTTGTGCCGATATAATCAGTCCTTCAGT